>APFE031756746.1:99980-121068 GCA_000404065.3 Pinus taeda | reverse complement strand
CAGCCACCCTTGGGGTCAACCATTGATGCAGAGGGAACAAAAGTACAGACACCTAGTGGGGTGGAAATATTTGCAGACACTTGTCCTTAGGAGGAGCTGGAGTATGACAGGACAGTTTGGCAGGAGATTGGTGGAATAGAGGAGCATGGAGATGACAGTGTATCCATCTTTGGGTCTACCCATTGATGAAGTGTAAACAGATGCAATGGCAGCGAGCAAAGCTGCAGCGTTTTCAGGCAACGGCCCTCTCTAGGAGTACATGGACAGGGTGTGCAGCACAGTTTGGCAACTCATACCCATTGTAGGGAGAGAGGTAGGGTTCTCTCAGTGGATGTTGTCAATTAACCAGGTAGAACAGCATGAGTTGAGCATGGACCAGCATCAGCATAGTAGACTTGTTCCTTACACCAGAGTCCATGCCTTAGATTGGCAAGAGATCATGAGTTTGTTGAATTTCCACGACCTTAGGTCTAGGATAGAATCTTAAAATCTCTGACGCTGCCAAACCAAGAATCTCAACGATACTAGTAAATCACACATGCACAGAATATAGACAACTTTTTACAATTTTCAACCCAACTTCGTTATGGTAAACAACATATAATAGAACATTCTAGGGCTCCTGTACTAGGGATAATGGCCCTCCTACATCCCCTAGTACAAGATACAAAATTGGGACTTAGTGTCAGTCCACCGACAACCAATCTGTCCTCAACAAGATACTCTGACCATCTGGCTGTACCGCGCTCTCTCAACTCCTCTCAATCGTACCCTATACCTGCCTTATCCTTCGGCTCCCGATCTGCAGCTCCTTCCTTTATCAATGCTCCAAGTATGGCCACTAAATCTCGGCTATCCAATCTACTCTCTGGTTGTGCCTTCGTCCATCAAGACCACAACACATCGAGACTCTTGTGGAGTTGTTCACAGCTCCACTTGTGAACAACTCTCGATCTGCCCACTATTGTTCCTCAGCTACTAAGGGTCTTCAGCCCACTATGGTCTTCCTGTGTTGCACCGATGAAGACCAACATAGGGCATTGTTGTTCCTTTGAGATGATAATGGTTAATTGATCATACCAGAGCATCTAAGATATTTGTTTTGGGGGTTTTGGTTTTGGTTTTTATGGAGGACCAATACATAGAACAAACTATAAGAATGATGTATTAACTCTTTTAGATAGTACTAATAGGTAATCAAGGGGCTTCTATTTAACTTCACACAGTGATTTGAATTTATAAGGTGTGTAGAAAGAATAGTACGGAGATATGATTAATTTAGATTTCAGACAGAAAGATAAATTATCATAAGTGGGAAAACCTTTGTCCAATGTTCAAAAGTTAAACAAACTATGCTTAAAATTACATAAGATGCTGACAATTTTATGATTTAGAGGGAGTATTTCAGACAGACAGTCCAATATCTCAGTCTCTTTATGATAATAACTTCAGAAGGAATTTTAAGAATAACTGTAACACATTTATTCTCACCTGATATCTCTGTAAAACTTAAGCATATGCAGAATAAACATAATGAATTGAAACATAGTGAAAACTTACAGAAGAAAACAAGACTATATGACACCAAATTCAGAATCCTTTGCTTTATTATCAATGATCTAGAAACAGCTTGTACATCAATGCTTTTACAAAATTGCTTATGGAAAGGTACCACCTTTAATAACTCGTAGAAGAGAGTTATTTATACAAGTTTTAAACAAAATATCCTAAACCGATTACAAAATAACTTGAAAGAAGATAGGAAAAGAAAAATTGTTGCATAATGTGTCCCTATTAGATAGGAAGTTGTTGATGATTGTTCCTTCAAAATCTGTTGTTGTTGTCTTCTTGTTGGAATGAAAAGTTAATCAATTGTTTCACACAATTGATCCCACCTTTTCTCACTAGGTATCTCGAGATTTACCATCCTTCTAAATATCTCATCAACTTCGGTATATCTCTCAAAATTTGGTTTAGTGAGAAAAAGGTGTGCAACTTCAGATATGATGGTGAGGTTAAAGCTCAAGGCTTCCAAAAAAATTTTGCCAGTAATCTGTCTTTTTATCCCTGCAAATTAACTATTGTTTGTTGCAATAGTATATAGTCTCTCACAGTAATACTCCAATTTTACTAGCTGATCATTCGATGACACTATCTCTGGTAACCCTTTCTTATGCAACACATTGAATTTAGAATGAAATCTTCTAACTGTAGTGTTCAAAGCTTCACATTTTGTTTTTAGTTGAGTTAACAAATTCTTCTTCACTAGGACTTTCTTAATTTCCAAAATAGTAGTTGTCCTATCTGGAATTTTCATCTCTTGTAACTGTTGTCTAGTTTTAGAGTTTAGTACCCTGATCATCCCTGATGCTTCTTTGGGCCTTGTGCCCAATGCTGCCTTCTAGGTCTCTATCTCTGCCCTGCATTTAGCAATCAGTTCTTGCTACTCAAAAATGATTTGTATGGATGGCCATACTTCTGTTATAGAGTGGCTAATATCTAACTAGATGTCTTCTTTGGCTTGGGCCAAAGTGTCTGCCATTAGAGTCTTGCTTTCTAACTATTTAACTTTGAGCTCTAACCTATGTGACTTTTGCATTTCCTCTACATACAAGGTATAATTTTTTACCTTTTGTGACTCCAGGGTTTGGAACTTCTGGAGTAACTTCTCATTTTGTTGTTTCTGTGCTTGTAGCTCTTGTGATAACCTTGTTGTTTCACCTGTTGTTGAAGATGAAGCAATGTCAGTAGGAGATGAACTTAAATCTGCACCTGTCATTGGAATTGTTGTCACTGAGGTCATAGTAAGTTGTGCTACCTCTTTTTCCTTGAGCAATTGTTCTATCTGCTCCTCCATTTTCATGATCTTTATGTTTTGCTCAATAATGAGCTTTAACATATCCTCCCTGTGTTGTTCATTTTCTGCCATTTCTTTGGTCTTTGGATCCTCAGTTGAAGGTAGCTTCAACTGTTTCTTGAAGGTTGTAATCTCTACATTCTTCTTTTGCAGTATTTCTTCAATTACTTTACAGTGCTAGGGATCATATCCAATCTTGATAATGATATCTTCTAAAGACTTTAATTTGTTATCCTTAGACAAGGATGACAACTTTTCAATCTTAAGTTGTGATTGTACATTGGACAAAGCAGTCATGAGCTTGGAAAGAGACATGACAGTTGTAGTCATTGTTGAAAATAACATCTCACTGGATTGCCTATGCAAATCCATTTGATCAATGGGATGTATCTGGTTCACATCAAATGAGAAGATGGTCTTCTTGTAGTCTATTGTGGATTTGGGAAATGGAATTTGAGCCTGCAAAAATGCCATTTGCATCCTTCCTCTTTCACTGTCAAAGGCAGAGACAAGTCTATGCTAGGAAGTGGATGTTTATTTCCAAAACTCACTGTAAACTTGAGATTTGAGACTTTCATTCTTTTGCTTGATTTCCAAAAACGTTGAGAAGATATTTGCATCTCCTGCTAAGCTAGTCTCAGTTGACTGAATAATCTCCATAGGTTCACTTGAAGGAGTTGAAGAAATAGAAGGCGGCTTGGGATCAGTGGTCCCTACTGATGAAACATCTTCCAATTCTCCAAGATCAATTATCTCTGGTGGCTTGCTTCCTGATGACATTGATAGTCTAGTTTTCAACTTCTTTTGTAAGATATAGTATTCTTTACCTAGTTCTGTAGCTGACTGAGTTTCCTCTCTGGCTCTTTTATGCTGAGTTCTCTGTGTAGCTGGAGTCTTTGTCTGTGGAATTGATATAACATGTTCATCAGCTTTTGTGAGAGTACCTTCAGACCATTTCTCCTGGTTCATAAATTTTTCCAATTCTGGCCTGGGAGTATGATTGTAAGGTGTTGCCTTCAACTGCACTCTGAGAGCTGAAATGATCCCAAAAGGATCATAAGACGAAGTAAAGCTTGGCTGGAGGTTCATGTTCTTTAGTAATCTGCCTGCTTCTGTACCTGCAGACCTAGTGTTACAAATGAAATTTCCTCTCTTGGCTTTAAGTTTAAACTGTGATTTCTTCTTGCCTGAGACAAAATGGACTTCATCCATATTTATCATCTGCCTGATGTATTCCAATGAGAATATTCTCATTGGCACATACTTAGGCAATTTATATGGAGCCAACTCACTGCCATATATCCTAATCCCTGTGTAATTCTGATATAGGTACCAGTCGCCAGTCTTGGTCTGCTCTGATAGGTGCAATGTCTTTTTAATTTCTTCTCCAATTCTGGGCTCTGCCTGGCTGTTGAGTAGTTGAAGAACTAGATGTATAAAAGAATCAATGAACTGAGAGAATGTGAAGTTAGATGATCCTGCTCTTACTAACTTTGTCCAATGAATCACTAATTGATTCACTCCCTGCTCATCTTGTCTGTTTAGCTGGATAGGTAATAGATCTCCTTGTTGAAACAAAATTAAATGGATTATGACTGAACTGTACCTGAAAACTCCTTGTGCGGTCAAATTCATAAACTGTTCATGTATTTATCAGCCAAAAAGTGGCTATAATTATACATGAAGGTTTGTTGATATTCTTTGCTAAAAATGGAAAAGAATCCAAGGATGGATTCATCAACAGATTATTCATTTTCATAACCTAGGAGGTATGATATCAGAGAGATAATGTGTCTAGTAGCTTCAGGGAACATGGAAGATGAACATGGTAGATTTCTCTTAGGTAATTCGGCATCTTCTGGTAGGAAAAGTTCAAACTCAAAGATAAGGGCTCTTTGTGGGAAGGTAAGTTTATTGTAGAGGTCCTTGAGAGCTGCAGGTGAGAAATGGCTAAGGGAATCAGATGGAGGTATCATTAACAATTGATTTATGCTTTGAGCAGTAATGGTGATCAGGATTTTTCCATCCTGAGTCATCACAGTTCTTTACACAGGGTCATACTTGGCTTGACACCAAAGATTAAATCAAGAAAGTGATGGGCCTTAGGAAAAGAATATAATGGCAGAAGTGTCTCCCAGAAGTGAATTGGGTCCTCTTTATCAACGTATTTTAGTTTTAACCATGAATGTAATTCATAAAAATCGAATTCACATTCATAGTTATTGATCTTAAAAAGGGAATCTACAAGGGGCATATGATCCAGACCAAGGGAGACTGTGGAGGGATTCCCTTCTTCAACAGTCTTCTGTATCTTTGCTTTAGGAGCCATCCTACTGCAGGGGAAATTCAGAAGTTGTTTTAATCAAAAATGGATAATAGTAGCGAAAATACACAAAATGACAAATGGTGCTTTTGATTTATGGATGGAAGTGAAAAGTGGCAAAGATTGGAGCCATGGAGCATTTATAGGTTCAATTGGGCTCAATTGACTGTTTATATCTATTGTTGAATTAAGGCTTCTATGATCCATGTCAAGTTTTTTGAGAAAAGTCTTCGGCGGAAATCACATAATAATACATTTGTCGACGCGTTCCGAACCAACAAGTGTGGTTCATCGTTAGGACAAGTTGAGGAACCAGATCATGGCAGCAGTTTAAATAGGGACAGCAGATCATCCAACGGCTATAATTGATCAGGAAACGGCTATATTTGACTAGGAAACAGCTATATTTGACCGGGAAACTATACCATGAAACAACTATATTTAAACGAGAAACTGTACTGGACCGAGGGATAGGGATAGGGCCATTCAAAAAAGTTTGTTATGTTAACTTTATTACTAAATAGGAATAAATTTAACTGTTTATATTAAATGAGTATAAACTAATAATAGATTCATTATTATAGAATTTAGACTTCTGTGATCCATAACATTTGTTTAGAAATTTTTGGCAAAATCACATAATTTATTATTTGTCGACGCGTTTCGAACCAACTAGTGTGGTTCATCGTCAGGACAAGATGAAGATACAGATCAGTTTAGCGTGTTAAATAGACTGAGCAGAGACTCCAACGGCTAGAAAGACTAACGGCTATTTTTCAACTAAGGACCCCAGTCAAACCTAAAATAATATTATTATTTTATAATATTTTAATCTACGGAAACAAATAAATTGGGTAAAAATAAACCAGAAAAGAGTTAGATATTAAATTTATCTATTTAATTAAATAAATATATATATTATTAATATTTACAATACCCATTATAATACTATATTTAATTTCAAGTTATTAAAATAAATTATTATATAATACTATATTTAATTTTAAATAATTAAAATAAATTACTAGACAAATATACTTACTAGAAATTAGATAGATCTAAATTAGTTTTCAAAGCTCAACCATTTAATTATTTAAATTATTATATATAAATATATATATATAAATGTATATAAATAAAATATAACCATATATATATATATATAATGTATATAAATAAAATATACCATATAATATATATATATATATATATATATATATATTACTATCTTAAAACCTAACAAGATTTTTTAATGTTTAAATATTATATATATATTATATATATATATATTATATATATATATTATTATATAATAATATATATTATATTATATATATTATTTTAATATATCATCTAAATATATTAATAATATTTTCCAATAACTACCATATTAATAAGGTTTATTCTATATTAATAATGTTTATAATATATTTTTTAAGGTTTAAATATATATGTATATTAAAATATATCATCTAAATATACTAATAATAACTTCCAATACCTACCATATTAATAAAGTTTATTCTCTATTAATAATGTTTATTCTATTTAATGATGGATAAATATATATACATATTTAAACAGTTTTTATCATACTTTCTTTAGAGAGGATATTTTAAATTAGCTTAGACTAATAGAAATTTTATTAAATGAATAAAAGGAAAAATAGTTACGAAAATACTTATTTTAATTATAATTATAGCATTATGATGTTACCAATCTAATTATTATTAATCAATCGCTTAGAATATATTATGCTAAATATTCCCAAGATTAAATCATCCTTGAATAAATCAGGAAAATAGAGGGGATTAAATCCAACCAAAAGGACAAAGAATACAGAAGAACAATCAAATGAGGAGAAAAGCAAGAAAAATACAACAAACCCAACGGAAAACAACTCTAAGGAAAGAAAACAAGAAACACAGAGATCATACCAAGAAGGGACTGCGGAGATTAGGAAGACAGGGCTGGGACCCAACAGCTGCTGATCTTCCAGCCATCATCCCTATTAAGATTATTCGGCCTTTTTTCAATCTCCAGGGCCTCCCTAAACTTGCGATGGTGAAACTGAGGAACTCTAGCAATGACTTGAGCCTGTTCGATACATACATGATGCATCGTCTTCTCGGCATGTTCCGCTAGGGCTGAGGATTTGATCCTCCCATGCCTCAAGTCAGCTGAATTCTCGCTAATCCTTTGATTGATAGAGCGACCTGTCTCACCAATATATGGAATCCCGCAAGAACAAGGGATGACATAGACGCCCTTCATGTCTTTAGGGTCAATCGGATCTTTAACCGATCTGAGGGAGCTACGGATATTATTAAGAGGTCTAAAAGTTGTGGGCACGTCAAACTTTCTCAGAATCCTCGCAATTCTATCCGTGGTCCCCTGGATATACGGAAGGTTAACTCCCATGACACGCTCATTAGGATCCTTACGGAGAGACGGCTCCTTCTTAGCCTTGAGGAAGGCCTTTTGACCCAGGTGTCTATCGTAACCATTTTTCACAAAATTAAAATTAATTATTATATAAATCAAATATTAATTAATATTATTAAACAAAATTAAAATCTTAAATTTAGTTAATTAGATATTAAATGAAAGGACCTTTATTAGTTAAATTCATTTTTAATTTCTTATTCATTTATATTAAAGATATAATGGGGTAATTAGCACCAATCATTAAATTTCTTCATTAAGGTGAAACTTATTATACTAATTATCTGTGTTGCACGGGTACCCGCACCCGGGGGTGGGGTTCGCGTACCCGTCCCGGGTTCCCGCACCCAAGTACCGGATTCGGGTACGGGTTCTTCCCAGACGCACCCAGAAGAACCGGGTTCTTCAAAAAAAAAATTCGGGTTCTTTTCCTTTGATGGGTTCTTGGGTTCTTGGGTTCTTCGGGTACTTGGGTTCTTGGGTTCTTCGGGTTCTTCCCAGACGCACCTAGAAGAACCGGGTTCTTCAAAAAAAAAATTCCGGTTCTTTTCCTTTGACGGGTTCTTGGGTTCTTGGGTTCTTCGGGTACTTGGGTTCTTGGGTTCTTCGGGTTCTTCGGGTTCTTCAGAACGAGTTCTTCGGGTTCTTCACGTGGGTTCTTCGGGGTTCTTCACATGGGTTCTTCGGGTTCTTCATTAAAAAAACTTTATTAAAATTTAAAAATTTAATTTTCAAAGAAATTTTTTATTGAAATTAAATTAAATAATTTATAACAAAAGTAAAACCCTAAATCTTTAGACTTTATGACTTAGTTTTAACTCTTTGTCATTTGAAGTTTACGCAAGCAGAGAGCAGACAGATACGAGTCTTGGCGGCAGAGCACCGTGACATACCAGTGATTTCATTTAACTTTTGAGTGTTTTCCAGCAGCATTGGGTAGCTTCAGCGGCAGTGTACAGAGCAGGCTGCAGGTATTTACACGCTGTTTTACTGTTTTCATTGATTATTCCATAAATATTAAAAACGTTTCAAACTTTCACAAGACCCGCGTGTGCCAACGAGCCCATCAACCTTTGCAAAATCTTGATGAGACTCGTTCATATTGTTGCTGTCAGCTTACAATGTACACACAACAGGAAAATCTACAGTTGGCACCCCATTGTCCCATAGTTGTGAAGAGGAAGAGAGAGTTACATAACCAAATATTGGCCAGTTAATCTAAATAGAATCCATTGAGCACGATATTATGTTATTTAGAACTGCAGTTGCTGGCTTTTTATTTTTGAAAAATGCATCATGTATTCCAGAGCAAAAAGCTACATCAAGGTCAGAGCTGTAGCAATTGTTGTTTTTGAAATGCTGAATATTTGAAAGCAGCGCTAGAGAATGTGAAGCTTCCCGGCAATTACAAGTTATTATTATGAATGGATGAGTAGTGTTTTATGCATACTTCATAATAACAGCATTGATTTTTCGGCTACATAATAGCTGTGATCATTTCCTCCCGTTCATTTCCTGCATTCGCTTGATTAGTGGTCTTTGCCAAACAGTGGCTAGTATTTCATTCTTTCAGTGTCACTGCAGCCAAACACAGCTATCTAGAGAACTGTATTAGCACTTCTAATGAAAAGTGAATACCAAGAAGCTCAATAATTTGATCCTTTGAAAGTCGGGACTTGGATACAAGGAATGATATATAGATATATAATTTGAAAAAAAATTTCATGAACTAGAAACATTGAAAATTCAGATCACTGAATATATTTCGCTTCCAATTGCTCTCACAAATTTAGGAATGCAGACTTTGAGTGTTTTAGGATTGGGGAGGGTGGCTACATTTTAGGCAAAATTTAGGGTTATTGGCCTCACAGTTTGTTTGTTTGTTTTTTTGTTCTTTCTATTTTCTATTTTATGTATTTTAATGTTGTTTTAATGAAAATGTCTTTTTTGGAGGATCCGCCAGCTTGACATTCTGGCAAGCCAAAAACAGATCTCGAGCAGATCCTCTGGTTCTTCCAAATTGGAAATGTATCCAAAGTGGATTGGATCCACAGAAAAATGGATCTTGGATTCTCCATAAGTGGATCCAGTAACCTAGAATCAATGTCTAGCTTAGATTTATTGATTTCTTTTGTTACTTCACCTTGACCATCTAAAAGATTCATTTCTTGCCCCTGTAGCTTTTCTCCTTGTGCTTTTGTGTCTTCCTGTGGTTTGTCCACCTACATTGTATTGGGTGGCTGGTTTTTTAACTTTGGGGTTTTCATCGAATGTCGCTTCTAATTAAAAAAGGTACTCTTTAGGTATGGGTACTTGCTGCTCCTTGTTGACCATGTTGCCATGCTTTCAGCTTGTAAGCATAAATGATTGGATTATTCAATAGAAGAGAGCTTGAATGGTTTACACTATTACTTGATTTGAAACCTTCTGGCATTGAGTGATTTGTATGGATCGATCACATACATCAACAACATTTTCAGATTTTCTTTTCAAAAATAATTCCGTGGAATTTCAGTACATTATTTTTATTAAATGGCTAAGCATGTCCTGTAAATTCTTATTCTAACCTGTTATTTGGATTAAGGTCATCCAAGCTATTATTCCCTTCAGTATGAAATTGAAATTCTTCTGTTAGTTTCATGTAAAGAAATCTCAGTCATCATATTATTGTTTTATTGTTTAAATCAACGACACAGTTGCAGCATACTGTTCCAATGTCCAGTTACTTGTTCTAACTTCTAATTGCCACATATCTCATTCGTTACTAGCTCGATGATGACATTTCTTTTCTGTTATTTACTTTTTCTTTGTGCTCTGGTTCTATGACTACCAATCTGTAAGGAAACTTGAACGATGATATTTGGTTTTTTAGTTACAAATTATTATATTGCTTACAACTTACAAGTTACAGCTCGTATCAAAGCTACATTTTGACAATTTTAAATTTTTATGCAATGCATAAATATCAAGGATCTGAATTTTTTTAAGTTAAAACTTAAAAGCCTTTAAACTTTTAGTAGTACTGTAGTAGCCTTGAGCTCTCTCACATAGCTGTGCCTGTCAATGTTAATGTTGAATGATCAATGATGTGCATGTTTAAATGATTAAAGTTTTCTTGTTTAAAGTTGAAAAAATATACAAATTCAAATTTCATATATATTATTAATTGTAAATTTATAAATTTAAAATTTATAAAATTTAATTATTAAAATTTAATATTATTATATTACCCGACGAAACCCACGCACCCAGTTTCCAAAAATGCCGTCCCTGTCCCCGTCCCCGTCCCCGTCCCCGCACCCACGTTTCCTGGCAACATAGCTAATTATTAAACCATCCTAATAATTAACTAAGGTTTAATTTGGTAGATTTATTATTCCTATTAAAGCTATACAAATTAAAAACAAAATAATATTATTAATATGGAATGAAATAAAAAGAAATTTTTAGAATTATTTATTAAGGGGCCAACTTACCCCGTTAGTTAGATCCTGGCAATATCTTATCATTAATATCATATGAAATAATAACAAAGTTTTTTATAAAAGTTTATTTAAGTAGACTAACTAATTGACCTCATACTAAATTAAAGAAATCTAACAATATGGAATATAAAGTAAAAATTATAATTAGACTAACTAGGAAATTAAAGAATTAATGAGAAAGAATATAGCTATTCCTAATAGGTTAGTTAATTCATTATTAACTATATCCAAAGGGTTGGTAAGATCAATAGTTCACAGCTTTTAAATTCTTTCAACAATTCTAATTCCATTTATTTATATCATAATGATAATTGAAAGGATTATTATTACTTACTAATCTAGAGGGAGGGAAAGGCCAGAAGACGAGGGGGAAAAAAGAGCAAAGAAGACCTCCCAGACAGGAACAACGCACGGGCAGGCGGAGGGGGGATGCGGGGGGGGGAAGGTGGCTAGGAAGAAAGGGCAGGGACCCAACAACTGTTGATATTCCAGCCGTCATCTTATTGAGATTGCTCGGCCTTTTCTCAATTTCTATAGCTTCCCTAAATTTCTAGTGATGGAAATGCACAACATTGGCAATCACACAGGCCTCTTCAATACATACATGATGTTTAGTCTTTTCCGCGTGTTCTGCCAGTGTAGAAGACCGGGTTGTCCCATGTTTTATGTCGGCTAAGTGCTCATTAATCCTTTGATTAATAGAACGACCAGTCTCACCAATATAGGGGGTCCCACAGGAACATGGTATAATATAGACACCTTTCATGTCCTTGGGGTCAATCGGGTCTTTTACCGATCTAAGGGAGTTACGGATAGTTTTAAGGGGTCTAAAGGTTGATGGAACATTATGCTTCTTAAAAATTCTAGCAATCTTATCAGTGGTCACCTGGATGTAAGGGAGATGAACTCCTGAGACTCGATCTTTAGGGCCTTTCTTGACCAATGAGTTGTGGCTAGCTTTAAGGAAAGCTTTCTGACCAAGGTGCCTACTATAACCATTATTAATAAAAACGTTAAGGAGATGAGCCTTCTCTTTATCTAGGCTCTTTTTGTCAGCGATTCTGAGTGCACAAGTTGCTAGCGTCTTGAGAATGCCCAACTTTTGAGCAGGGAAGTGATGGGAGCTGGCATGAAGATATTGCTCAGTATGAGTTTTCTTCCGAAACACCTGGTGGGAGAAAGATCCGTCATCATTCTTCGAAATGAGAACATCGAGGAAAGGCAGGCACCCATCAACTTCCTGCTCCATAGTGAACTTTATGTATGAGGACTGATTGTTAAGATGATTGAAGAAAAGATCCAATTCTTCTTGGCCATGAGACCAGATGACATCAGTGTCATCCACAAATCTCTTCCAAAGCTTGCGCCGAAGACAAGTTGAGGCCAAAGCCTTGGATTCAAAATCTTCCATGAAAAGATTAGCAACAACCGAGGACAATGGGGGGCCCATTGTTTAGATCTAGCCATAGGCAATCAATTTGCAGAAGGATGCAAATTAATGCTTAACGGATGTTCAAACGGTTAATAACGCACAGCAATGGCTTTGGAGCATATAGCAACGGTATTATAACGTGGCAGGCGATGATTGGGTGAATGAAAAGGGATTGGTGACGTGGAGGTTCGTGATTGGACAGGAGATAACGAATGCATATGACACGGGAAGAAGTCAACGGTCGAATGAAAGAAAACTGGCAGCGATTTTTTTTAGGGGGGGGGAGCAATAATGGTTTGTGGTTTCAAGCCTTGGGGGTCTGAAACATTGTGGAGGCGCCACATCGCAAAAAACGACAGCCATGAAAACTGCTTTTTAGACCCCCTCGCCCCCTTGCGTTAACAGGAAACGACCGAAGGGGGGCCGAAAGGCTTCCTCCGCCATTGATCCGAGCAGAGTGAACGATCCTCGTTGAAAAATGCCCATTGGTTATCGATGCCCGATGTGTCGTTTTGTCGCTTCCGCCAATACGACAAAAGTGTATGATGTGAGTTATTTATAAAGCCATCAAGCTTTATTACAATAACTAAATCATAATTAAAGAACTTAAGCATGATTAATCAAAAGATCATTTTCAAAGGTGCATTTGAGCTAGCAACTTTAATTTTATTTTCTAAAGCAAATATTTTTCTTTTGTTGCTTATCTAACATTTTCATTTTTCCTTCCTTTTTTAGAGCAACTGTACTATCATTTTATTTAATATGGACTCGTAACAATAATGATTCCTAACATTTTTATTTTCCAAGTTGTTTTTGGTCCGTATCCTAACTTATCATTTTTTGTATGTCATTTTGATTTTTTCATCTAATAGCTAACTTATCAAAAACAAGAATGTTACAACAAGCACGAAGGGCTACCACCTATCACTGCAAGAATTCCATCTCCCACAATGAACAAGGGCTAGGAGGACTGCCCATCATCTGCTGTAGAATTCCTTCTCCACACACAAGTCATGGGCTCCACAACTGCTCCTCTAGTTCGTCAACCCTTGAGCTCAACAACTCCCACTCTAGCAACTACCTTTGTCCATCAAGGTGTTGCACATCGAGCAACAACTTGGACACTATCATGTTGTCCTTCAGCATACCATAAGTGCCCAATCTCTTCCACACTTGGTCTTCTATCACTTATTTAGGGCATCCCCACACTTAGGAGACCCTTACGCATGGTTGCTCACAGACTCCACCAATCTGCCCTTTGTTCTACAATAGGGGAGCTATTGCACAAATCTGGGCACCAACAATTTGTCCTCTCCTAGGACACCATCAACTCATCAACAAAGGGAACATCTGCAACACACCTTGTTGTTGTCCTCTTGCCTTCCAATCTAATGTGCCTGCTATCACCTTGGTTGCTTGGTAGGCCTCCCAAAAATCCACGTGGGTTCCTCCAAACAACTCCAAAGGCCTCCTACAAGCTACCCATCAAATTGATCCAAGCACCAATCATCACTGTGGAAACTGCCCACTGGTTAGGGCTTCTAACCTCCACGTCAGCCCTCCTACCTTGGCTTCCACAAGCTGCAAACAAATCTGATCCAATCTAGTCAATGCTTGACCCGACACAAGGCAAACAAGTTGCAACCATACCCCAGGTTTGGTGTTCAAACTATTGTAGCATTGTGATCTAGTCAGGGCATAACCATGGTTCATGTCAGCCCACTAAATTGCCTCACAGGCCTCTCTACAGTTGCGGCCTCCTCATTCCCTGCTCCTCCTTCCTTCGCTAGCTATTAGGGCTAGTATTCACCCACGCTAAGGCCTACCAGCCCTCTTAACTCACCATCTAGCTTGAGGAAGACTTGCAGTACCCTAAACAAATGTTATCCCTTGTTTCTAGGCATTTCGGTCCTCTCCACAAGAAGCTACAGGTCTCGGCCTGAGTCTGCAACAAGATAGGGGTTGCGGCTAGAGAAAGAGCACTTCAAACATACTCAAAACAGTCCAAAACCTTGCCCAATGAACTGAGCCAGCAATCTCATCCAACTCAGCCCTCAAACAGAAGTTCTCTTCCTCTTCTACGAGCTCCTATTCTCCTTTTACGTTGCCCTTGTGTTGCTCTTTGGATCACTAAAATAGCCTCCCATTAGGCCTTCTTTTATAGGATCTCATAGGGCTCCTCAAGTATCTCATGGGGGCCTAGAAACCCTAGTCTTCACACATGTGAGAGAGATAGAGCCCAAAAACAAGAGATTTTGTCCTTCCAGCGTCTCCGTGACTTTCACTCTTCTTCTTCTTGCTTCCCAGCCACAGATCAAACTCTTTCTTGTGATATCGAACTTGTGAGTGAGTGTCCCCAAATGAGGTCAAACTACTTCCTTATATAGCCTTCTCAAGGGGTCAAATTCCCTCCTTTAGGCTAACTTGATGTTCCCAAGGCCGACTTGTACTTTGGAGCTTCCAATACTTTCTAGACTCAAAAATAATTCTTTTTACGATTATATTTTTGACCGGAAGGGTCTTATAAACATGGTGTTGACTTTGTTGACTCAAGACAATAAATCCTAAGACCGAACAAACCCTAGAAGCACGAAGAACATGCTTTTACCTAGAATACCATCAATAATGAGCATGAAACCCATGCTTTAATAATAATAACTTTTCTTTTCTTTCATTGTTTGTTACATAGGATACATATAGAAATGGGTAGAACAATTATGAAGATCGAAACTAGTTACAATTTTCAACAAGGAGCCTATTCCAATGGCAAAGAACGAGGAGCAAGAGGCTCCAAAGATTGAGACTAGTTCATCCATTACACTAGCATCTTCCAGTTCAAGTAGTCAAACTTCAAGTGAAGAGGAGTCGTTAGTATCTCCTTCCAATTCTGTTAGGAGACCTTGATGGTTCACACAAATAATGTGTAATATTCCTACTTAGGAAATACAGTGATAAACAAAGAAAAAACTGATATAAACACACAAAAATTAGAAATATAAGTAGACACCCAGAAAATCTCCAAAAACACCATCCAGCTAAGCCATTTTATTATGTATATATAGCAATAGTACAATGGGGTATGAAAGGAGTGCACTTGAGCTTGCCACAAAGGAAAGCTAGACAAGCCCCAAGTTGGAAAATACATGGCCCAGGTGTGGAAATGAGCTGCCCCAAATGTGCCCCGTGTTGCACTAGAGAAACTACTATGTCTGCTGGAAAGAAATTGCTGAAAGACCCTCCTGCAAAATTAGCCCTGGGCTCCTCTCAACAAACCCACCAAAACCCAAAAAGGGTTTGATCTAGTTCTGACCCCCGAAATTGACCCCCAAATACCACGTCCTCCTCAACTAGCTGGAAAATACTGCCTCCTTGGAAAATCACTGTAGCAGCCCTCCAATCACTCCAAAATGCTAAGTTTCACTCCCCCAAATGACTTCCTCAAATCCCCTACACAACCCAGCTCCACATATACTTGCCTCAACTCCCCAAGTATGCCCAGATTTAGTCTCCTGCACAGGCCCTAGAGAAGAGAAATTCGTTCTGCCCCAAAGCAGCAATCTCTAGCCCCAAAACTCCTCACAAGGCTTAGCCTTCCCTTGGATCAGTTACACTTAATTTCTCTGGGCAAACACCCACTGGAAAATAGTTGAAATGAGTGGCATGTCATCCTCTACCGCGTCCTCCTGGAGCACAAATTAGCTGAGAGAAATGGTTGAAAGATGCTCCCAAAATCTCCACAAATCTCCCTCCAATGCAACATTGAATTTACCTCCCTAGGGTGGCACTCAAGGTCCACCGAAAGAAGGGTGAGCTCTCCCCTTGGAAATATTTGTGCTAAGCAACACTTGTGACCCAGCTAAACAGCTTGAGCAACAAGAGAATAGTTAAGTTGACAAAAGACCCCAATAGCTGATATGCCCCTTCTATTTATAATTTTGACTTGTTGTCCCATGTGGGTCCCTCCATCCACCATTTCGACCTCTTTCCTTGGTAACTTCGACCTCCCTCTTCAAGGGGTGTGTATTACATGTAGGTGTGGCCCCCACATTCCACAAACAAAATTATTTCGGCCCCCATCTCCTAAGTCTCATCCCCCAAAATTTCGTGGGCCCTATAATAGTCAAAAATGCAAAATTGTGAAATAACTTTAGGGAAATTATTCTAGGAAGGAACATTATAGAATGAGGGATGCTTAGTAATATGTCAAGGCTACTACAAGCACTTTCGGGGAGAGTAGGCATCTGAAGAAGTTTTTGACTTGTATGGCATTGATGAGTAGCATCATTGATTCCAAGCCTTCCAATTTTCATGAGGCAACAGAACAACAAGTATTTCAAGGTGGCATGGTGGAGTACAACTCCAACATGAAGAATGATGTATGGGATCTGGGACATGTGTTGAGATAGGAGGGGAAGTCAGCGGTGAGTTCCAGTGGCTCTCAAAAACAAGCATGGTGCAAATGACATTGAGAAACTCAAGGCAAGATTGTGGTGAGAGCATTCTCCCAAAAAGAGGTAGTGAACTATGTGAAGACATTTGCTCTAGTTGGTACACTTCTACCAAAGTTGTGATGTCTATTGTCTCAGTCATGGGATGGAGGATATATCAGATGGATGTGAAGACAACATTCCTTCATGGTGTCATTGAGGAAGAGGTGTACAAAGAGCAAGCTCAAGACTTTGAGGCAGGGTTGCGGGAGAGCGCCCCCCCCCCCCCCCCCCCCGCTCCCGCTCCCGCTCCCAATTCACGCTCCGAGCAGGAGCGCGCTCCCTAAAAAAAACACTCCCTGCCTTTTCAGGAGCATTTAGTCTTTTTTGCAAAATAAAAATTGCATTGATATTCCAAATGCAATTTTTTTTTCAAAGAAACAAATAAGTTTTGAGTGGGGCAGCCTAATGATCCTTAATCTTCATTTTCATCATTTTACTTAAACTTTTAACATTACCATGAAATGACTCGGGATGTTTGAGAGTGGTTCTGACCTCATTGGATTTCATATGGAGAAAGTAGGATTTAGATTTCATTCAAAATCCAACATACTTATCAATTTTTCAGGATTTCGGGATTGGGGGATTGCAATGTTTCCATTGAATTTTGTCAAGTATTAGGGTATGGAACTCATATTTAATCAAGAGCACTAATCCCTCTATGTACCTTGATGTTAGTGACATTGGTTGTCGAACTCCTCTATCATGACTCTCCTAAAAATGTACGCATCACTCAAACAAAATCTTGACTTGACATACTATGCTTTTTCTATCTTATGTTAATGCTTAGATGGTGATATTAATGACAAAGATCTTGATTTTCCAACAAGACTAAAAAATTAGACATTTCTCATGGTGGCAAAAGGCCTAAGCATAAGCAATAAATAATAGATTTACTTGTCTTTTCTAGTGTCTAGTAGTTTTTATAACTATTGACTCTTTCATATTTATTAGGATATTTTTTTAAACAATATATGACAATTTAAGTTTGAAGTTTGAAGTTAGGAATCATAACTTATTAGTAATGAATTATGAATATGATGCTTCATGAAAGTTGACAGTTGTTTCCTTTCATTTCATTTTATAACATTTCATTTCATGTTAGATATTATTTGTTGTAAAGGTTACACTTAGCTTACAAGTACAACTTTGGTGATCAATGATGATAAATGTTATATATTGAATTTTGAAAGCATGAAACTTTAAGATTGATTAATCATGAGACTCAATATGTTGTATGTTACTATGTTACTAACTTGTGGACGTGGTTGATGAAGATTATAACTTCTAGATGATTGTTGTTATATTGTTCAATCTATGTTTTTTTATGTTTTTTTATATCTAATTCATCATTCTACATGTTTTTGTTAACATATATGCATCAAAATATAAAAAATATAAAAATATATATTATATAAAAAACACTCCGGGATTCGCTCCCAAACTAGGAGCTTCTGAAAATTTCGCTCCCGCTCCTGTTTTCACTCCCACTCCCAAGTAACCTTGCTTTGAGGTACATGGGAAGGAGTCTCATGCAGGTTTAAAAAAGAATTGTATTGACTCGAGCAGTTACCAAGAGCATGGTATTCCAGGATTGATGTATATTTGTTAAGCATGAGTCTCACCAAAAGTGAAGCAGATCCTAATTTATACTATATATGTGTTGGGATTGATCTGCTTACTTTGGTGTTGTATGTAGATGATTTTTTCTTATAGGTGCCAAAAAGCTCATTGCAAGGTGTAAAGCAAATTTGGCAGTGGAGTTCAAGATAAGGGGCATCAGTTTGATGCACTACTTGTTGCGGTTAGAGATTTGGCAAAGACCAGGGGAGTTTTCCTTGGACAAAAGAAGTATGCAGTTGAGATCCTGAAGAGATTTCAGATCGAGGACTGCAAGCCTATTGACACACCTATGATCACCAATCTGAAGAAGGTGACAGCTTCAGACTCACAGATGGTGGATCCCACAGTGTACACGAGTTTTATTGATCAAATATGGTCAATCTTTGGATCACATTGAGTGTTCTACTTCTATTTCTTCCTTACTAGCTATTTGGAAGAGGTTTTGATGTTCATTGAATATACCATCCTACGTTTTGGTCTTCTGTTTGTAAATATTTTTCTGTAAATATGACATGTATTCCTCCTCCCCCCACCCAAAAAAAAGTACTGCAAGAAGCTCAGGACCACTGATGATGGTGACTCAGAATAGACTAATTGTCATGCTCACTGCAGTCACTGAGATACATTTCCCTGATCAGGGTTAGTAACTGGGTCTGATGTCAACAAGAAAAAATTTTACTTATAAATAGATGGCCAAGAAATCCAATTCTAAAAAGAGGCATAAGTGATCCTTTAGATGGATGTCAATCTTATGACAAAAAATACAAAACATACCTTACAAATACGATTTTTTTATAGTGAGGCAACTTCATGAAATTCTGTGCAAACTGATCCATTGATCCCTAGAAGATTTAAAACTATTAGCATATTCCGTTCTCGTTATTACCATTAACCAATACAGTATACAAAATAAGATATTTAAATTTGATACTTTTTAAGAGAGCCGCATCCTTGATAAATATTATTCCTCAGTTCTACGAATAAATCATTTTAAGGATGCCCCATCTCCTTGTTCCCATTAGAAATATAAGTTATCTGGCAGAAAGCATTTCAAAACAGAATTAAGAGGATAGATACTCTAGATGTCATTCAAGAATATCTTGATTTTCTTTGAAAAAATAGAATGTCACTACAATTACTGTTGTTTTGCTTGGTGTTATTTTTCTTAGTGGCGGGAAAATTCTGTGTTGTTCCTAGTGCCGTGAAAATGGCCTACAAATAGAAATGGAAATATACAGGTCATGTATATAAACTTGGAATGATCTTGCAATTCATTTGTTGCTCCACACTCAAGAATTTTAAGACACCTTGTTCAGATTCAGTTTGATAATTACAACATGCGTCTGTGACAGGGGCTAACTGTCATGAAAACAGCATAAAAGTCACACATTTTGAACTTTTATTATTTTCCTCAAGTCCTCTGGACCAATGTTGCACAACTCGTACTCGTATAAGACTCATCTAGCTATTGACTTGGCGACTCGTTTAAGAATCGGGAATGACCCGTATAAGACTCGTATAAGAATCGGGAATGACCCATATAAGACTCGGCAAAATAAAACTCAAAATAATACTCCCTTTCCCTCCACCTGATCTCAAAAAAAATAGAAAAATAAAAATCGGAATCTGCTGCTAGGGACGGGTCTTATACAAATCTGTATGAGTTTGATATGAGTCGTATGTGAGTCAACAGGTCAACGCAAGTCTTATTGTTATGTAAAAATCAGTTAGTTATAGATTATTAGGCAAAGGGCATGATCCGTTCACCAAGAGGCACCTAAGGCGGTATATAGCCAGGGTCTCTCACAAAATGTAATCATCATATATTCAATTATTAATAGAATATTTTATCATGGCTGTCAATAGCTAATTTTGTGCTTCATCTGGTATCAAGCATAGTTTTAAAACTCCGACTCCGACTACGACTTGGCCGAGGATCAACTCCGACTCCGACTCCGAAACGGTAATGACTCGGCCGGCTCGATTTCAATGACTCGGTCATTGTAAAAAATACATTAAATATTTATTTTTTTAATAAAAAAACATAATTTTAAAGATTTTCATTCATGTTTCCAAACACACAGCATTATAATATAGATGGAAGACAACATATGATCAAGTTAGGCTCATGAACCAATCCATTATATCAAAACGGTACCCAATGGCAATACATAGTCAACTGTCATACATGATCAAAGACTCAAAACAAAAAAAACATAACCAAGGAGGCTAGAAATGGCCTCTACAACAAAAGTAAACTGTGACCAGACTCCAGTACTAGTACTACATCTACTGGCTAGTAGCTACTGCCAGAGGAGCCAAGATCATGTCGATCAATCTCTAGATCATCATCAAAGTCAGACAGGGGGGCCCATGGCTCCTCCTCATCATCATCATCTCCAACTGCAGCTGTAGAAGTGGTACCACTAGCAGGCT
>APFE031756746.1:81443-99493 GCA_000404065.3 Pinus taeda | reverse complement strand
TCAATAGTAGAGAGCATTTGAGTGTGTTAAATAGGGTTTGGGAGGGGGAAATGGACCCCAAATAACATTTAACTAATTCATAAAACACCTTGAAGTCCAAACCAATCAACAAACCCCTTAAAATTTCATTAAAATAATGTTAAATTGTTGTTTTAGTGGGTTACGGGTTGTTGTTTGTGACTCGGCCGAGTCAGTACGGGAAACGGCCGAGTTGGCCGAGTCATGGCTGACTCGGCCAACCGAGCCGTTTTTTGTACCGAGTCACTCCGGAGGGCAATGGAACGGACCAACTCGGCCGTTTCCGTTTCGAAACGGCCATTTTTTAAAACTATGGTATCAAGGCAGGAGACCATCAATCAAAGCAAACAACACTTCCATCTCTAGATGATGAAGGAAGGGTCATTCTAGAACCAGAAGGTATCTTATCTACTAGAGAAAGGAAGCTTCGATCTCGTACAACCAAGGAATACTTGATCAAGTGGAAGGACTTACCAGAAGAAGAAGCTTCATGGGAGACTGACGCATTTCTTCAGCAACATCCGTCGTTATGTATGCTTTGAGAACAAAGCATTCTTTTTAGAGGAGGGCAATGTTATGTAAAAATTAGTTAGTTATAGATTATTAGGCAAAGGGCATGATCAAAGATCATGCCCGTTCACCAAGAGGCACCTAAGGCAGTATATAGCCAGGGCCTCTCACAAAAAGTAATCATCATATATTCAAGTATTAATAAAATATTTTATCATGGCTGTCAATAGCTAATTTTTGTGCTTCACTTATGCAGTTAAGGGTCTTATGTGCGGGTTCTATGCGTGTGACCCGTTTCAGCATATGACTCGTCAAGACCGGCGAGTCTTGAAGGGTCTTATAGGGGTTGTGCTTCACTGATCTGGACAGCAAAACAAAAGATGAAGAACAAAAAGTATAAATCAACGAAGACAGGCCTAAACTCATAATGATGCTCAAGACAGCTTACCTCCATCTCAAGTCCATCCTCCACCCACGTATCCGTCCATTTTCTCCAGCTGCAATGATATAGTGTGGTGCACAAACCAATATACAGTACATACTCTCCATAGAAGACAACTGTGCTAACACTGAAATGTGCTCACCTTTCACTGAAACCAATTTAACACCATGCCCTTCACATTGACCTAGTGAAATACATTTTGAGCGTGGACAATTTACTCTTATTTCTCTGCATTTCAAAATGGAAGTCAAACAATGAAAAAGGACCAATATAAACATTGTCAATTTCAGGTATTGTACTGCAAGAGAAAGAGGATTGTATACAATGAAGCAAGAAGAACCAGTACAAGGTAGTTATCTTACCTCAGATCTTGAATTCTGATGCATTCAAGTAGAACAAGATTATGCCCATCTGGTGTGAACTGTATTCCATATTTCTCAAATGCAGACTGTGATACAAATGATGTAAAAGTTATGAAAAGCAGAGAAGCTTATGCAGTTCAAAAAAAATGCTAAGCATTATCCACTCCTTTCACAGATGCTTAAGGAATGATTGACGAAACTTTAAAAAAATACAATGCTGTATATAATACTTAGAAGTAAATAAGCTTGCCTTTATCTCAAAACAAGCTTCTCCATCCGGTAGAATAACTCTTGTGTAACCAAGCAGACAGGAATAATTGGATGAGTCCTCTACAGTCACCACCTTGTAAATGAAAAGAATTCTTTCTCTTTCTTGTAGAAGACCACATACAACACAGAGATGAACATCTTTTCCCTGAACACTCAACAACAAGGAAAGAACCGGAATAGGATGTTCATAGCAACCTACAAGTTCCGTAAACTCCATTGCTCTTTTATTTCCATTAGTATAATCATTTATATTTATTATAATATCATCCTGACTAGGGCATTCTGTCTTTAATTTGTTCAACAAAGAACCAGCGCTCAAATCATTGTTTTCAACAACTTCAGCCTTTAGGGTAGAAGGAGGTGCATCTGAAAAGGTCAAAACTGGGGAAATACCCTTTGATTCTTTGTTCAGCGTCTCTATTGATGCACTCTGACAATATGATCCAACATTAACAATTTTATCCCGCTTCAGGTTTTCCTTTCTTGTAATTGCATTGGGAATATCAGAGATTCTATGGTGATTACTTATGCCAATAGCTATACGTGAAGCCAATTCCAAATCACTGAAGCTAGGTACTATCATATGCTGGATTCCAGAAGTTATGTCTGAATTTTGGACTTGCTTATCCTGAAAAGATCCTGCAGAGACATCCAAAGCTTGTTCAAATAACCTGTGATCACACCCTCGTTTACACAATATGTGGGAAACAGGCAGCTTAGCTTCAGCCCAAGAAGAAGATCTGCCATTAGAACATATTTTGTTAGTTGGCAGCGCACAATACTTTGCTTGTGACTCAATATCTATTTTTTTATCAACTGAAATACAGCCTTCCACGGATCTACGAAAAAATCCATTATCATCAGTGAGATGGCAACAAGATACAGATACATAAATCTCAGATCTCGCTACTAATAACTCATTCGAAATTTTTCTAACCAAACATTGTTCAATTGAATAAGCACCATTATGTTCCTCGTGAAGGTTGCCTATACTACACACTTCAAAGATGCCAGGCTGTGCATCAACAGCACAATATTGATTTCGTAGGGCACTAGACTGCACTGTTTTATATCCAGTATCTACACTCTGGCACTTTTTATGCTGGCATATTTGATAGTCAGGGTTATCAAGGTATTGTCCAGGCAAGTCATATTTGGCCATGTATTGCCTCCTGGAGATGGTGGGAGCACGTGGGGCATCTTCAAACTGTATTTGTTTATCATTTCCCCAATTTGAAATGAGAACTACAGAATATGGATCAAAGGCAGTAGATTCATATTTTACATGCCTCTCAAAATTAAATTCAGTCAAAGCAATTTCTGTGTTAAGGCTGTCACCAACGGCATTATCCTCACTGGCCTCTCCAAAGCCCTTGCAGTCCAAAAGATGCACCAATGTGGGATTTCTTTTGACATCATATATCTCTGAATCTAAACTGCTCTTTCTTCTCAGATATTTTTTCTGTAATCAAGAATGGTTGCAATTAATTAACTGCTGAAACATGTGAGCAGACACATTCTGAAAGCTAGAATGCCTAGAATTTTATCACAACAAACTACATTTGCATTTATGTAATAAACCACTTTTTTTGCATATTGTGAAAAAAACATATCCAGTTCATTGTTTCCATTTCCCATATTTAACAAACATGTTGAAAGAACACAGTCCCACTTCTCAAGGAAAGGCTGTAACAGAATTTACTACATCTCCACTAACCACAATATCATAAGTAGTAGACAAAAATTTCTGATCATTATATCTCTTATAAACTTATGGAATATTTGACCAGAGCTTATAGATCTACCTCAGCATTTGTAGCACATGGAGGATCTGTCTCATACAAAGGCTGTACTTCATAGACGGGCATTTTGCAGCTCACTAATGCACTGAGATGAGATGAATTCTTCTGGACAGCATCATTGGAACACTGGTCATCCTCAAAACTGTCTGCAACAACACAGTCTATGGCCACAGAATCTTGCCTAGAATTACCTACATAGTCCCTTTTATCATCCTTTGCCAAAAAAGGAAAGTTATCCATGTCAGTACTTGAGTTAACATGACATCTGGATCCCAAAGCCACATCCACCTCCAAACCCTCAGCTACATTCTCTACTGTTTTTGAAAAGCATTTCTCTTTTGACTTTGCAATTAGATCAATGGCAGGGGATATACTAGATCGATCTCTCTCTTCATTCTTTTGTTTAGCACTTGAAACAACCCTGAGAAACTCTCCATTAGTTTCATTCACATCATCTTTGATCTCACCAAAGGCTGATTTGTAAAGCTTCTGTTCAATGCCAACATCCCCCAGAATAACATCACCTGGCTTAGACATTTCTGGTATATTGTTTGCCTCCATAAGATACATTTTCTTATCATGACACAATTTTATTAATGGTGGGCATCCTGCAGTAGTTTCCATTTTATTTATTCCATCCACAAAATTTTCCTGTTTTATATCTGTAGAAGAGCAAATTGGCACTATATTTTTAATTGTCTCTTGTACACAAGAGTTTTCAGCAGTCTTCACTTCAGTTGAAATCTCTGCACATAACATCTCGGCTTCCATAGCCAGATTGCAATTTGGAACAGGTCTCCCATCTAGCAAACTACTGCTTATGGCTGCAAATTCAGAAGCATCAACATGAGAGACCATGCACATTTCCCTTGAAGACTTTTCAATTTTCTTTGTAACTGCATGGTGTTGACCAAAAGATTCATTATTAGGATCATATTCAGCAATGGAAGAAGCGTGCAAATTCCCTTCTGGTGTATTCTTTCTTTTCTTTCTGGCAGCTTGTTTGAGGAAGGGCAATGCCTGTGGGAGCAACACCATTATCATCGACTTTGCAAACTCCTGTCCCATGGAATCTGAATCTGCCTTGCCTAAATTTCCATCCAGTGATTGGGTGGTCTTACATTGTCTATTCTGTTCTGAGGAACTCAAACTACACTCATTAGAAAGTATCTGACCTTTCCTAGATATCTCAGGGACAGACTGCAAAGGAATAACACTAGCTCGAGAAATAAACTGATTATATTTCTCAACTTTCAGCTGTCCCTCATCATCCTTTCTGTCTTGTAATACTTCTTCACAATCTCTAATAGAGGACTCAAGCATGGAACCATCCTGCAATTTATCCAGTAGTGTGCATTGCTGCGGGCAATATGACTCTACTTGAGAACCTGAAAGTATGCCTTTGCCAACATTAGCTATTGCTGAATGGTTTTCCATGCGAGGTTCTGTATTTATGATTTCAGCTACAGTCCTGCCATGCCCAAAATGTGAAATTTCCATTCTCTTTAGATGAGAAGGTTGATCTGAAATGAATGGCCTGCTGGCAGTGCCTTTGTTATTTATCAGAATACCAGGACAAGTATTTGCATCCTTAGACACACAAACAGAATTTAATGATATTTTATTTTCTTCAATGTCAAGGGAATCTGGCACAAACAATCCAGTTTTCCCGACAATATCAAAGCTTTCAGAAGGCTGATTTTTGTTAGTGTCATTCTCAATTACCATTGCAGGAATACCACAATCCATGTTAAGTTTAGGAGAGTCTAGACATGCTACACGAACAGCCTTCTGTTCATCAAGCCTGAAGCGTTTCCTTCTTATTGATCCTTCTATTGTTGTAGTTGGCAGTTTCTGTGTGCATCCATCGTGTAAGTTACTATCGCATAATGAATAAGCAGATTCATCTCAGAATTTTGCATATAACAGTGTGTGTCCATCTAAATTATTCCAAAAATCAAATATATAATCAGCAGTATATGGATCCAAAATGCTTCCTATCTTCTATAAGGCAAGCCTTCTATTCGTCTCTGCATACTTAAAGCATTAGACTTCCATTACCTCATTCCCAAAAGCATTAACACAGAATGCAGCATTTCCTAGATTAGAAAATAAGCTGGCCTTAACAAACAGAGAGAAATATAAAATTAGCAGTATATAGGCCTGAAGGATAAGCTTTCTTATAAAATAGACCCGTTATTCATTTCTGTAGATTTAACATTTTGGATTTCTGATACCTTCATGCCAATTCTTTAGTACAAATGTAATAGTAACCCTAAAGGGAATAAAAGGAATAAAATGAAGCTAAGAAAAACTCATATAACAACCAACCATTAATGGAGCAACACTTAGAAGTAGGCATATTAATGTGGAACAAAACACCCAACAAGGCATATGCCACTATAATTTAATAAGATTGCATCAAAGAAACCATCTCAAAGACAACAATGTTGAATGGTGTTGTCATTGTTGCCAACAGCGGTTCTTGAACGCTCTTAATATTCGTCGAGTTTGCAGTGATTGGAAGCTCCAAATGATAAGAAGCCCTGGAGGAGAGGAAGCAAAGCCCTAGATGCCCCACCCCTTGTTGAAGAATATGAGAACAAGGAACAGTGAATTTGCTCACATGACCATCATCTGTTGACAGTGCTCATCTTGCCAATTCCAATGTTGGGTTACAAGCCACATGGATCCTCTCCGTTGAAGAGATATGGCTTCTTGAAGTTGAAACCACAAAATCATGGTCAAGGTCCCCAAAAACAAGAGGATAAGGGTGTTGGACTTTTGTAGCTTCAGTCGGCCTTCATAATTTGTATTAGCCCTCCAAAATTGGCAAATATAAGTTGGCTTCAAGTCATCTTTAAAAGAAATAAAATTTGAATTTTTATAATATGAATTTTGCCTCCAAAATTTGTCAAGTCGGCCCAGCATAAAGTCAGGTCGGCTCCAGCCAAGGGTCACACCCATTCAGATCAATTAACCTTTATATATTGCCAATTTGTCCTTCACTTTTGGGCATCCAATCGAATCACTTTTGAGCATCCAATTCAGGCTAATCTGAGGCATAATGAGGATGAGCTCTAGGGCTTATTTCGGACCACAAGAAGGGCAGAATCTGAAGCTAATTTCTGGGCATGTCTAAGCAGCAGGACCGAGATTTTCTGAGACCAAAGAAGGCCGAATTTCTGAGACACAGAGGGGCGAATTTTTGAGGCTATTGAGGGTTGTTCGACCAGGGTTGACCTGGGATTGGTTACTGGTCAGTTTGACTTTGATTTTACTGATATTTCAGATTGTATCTCTTGTTGAAATGGACAAATTCTCTTAAAAAAGGTTGCTGGGTTTTTCCCCTGGTTTGGGGTTTTCCCAGTGTAAATTTGTGTCTCTTGTGCTTGGCTGTTTCTTCTTGTTCTTACTGGCATCATTGTTCTACTGTTGATGACTTTCTTGTATAATTGCTTAATGATGCATGTGGTATAAGATGAATTGAACTAAGAATCACTGGAATAATTATCAATTAAGAAAATCCATAAAAATCAAAATGGTATCAGAGCTAGGGTAGGGGAGCAGCCTTGAAGTAGTCAGCTTGATTGAAATTCTAAGGATAAGTTCTGAAAGAAACCAAGACCTAATCAAATGATCTCTGAAAAAGGGCTGAAGTATTCTAGTGAGGGATCAAAGCCTTTCTCAAAACTCAAGAAGGCCGAAAATCTGTTAAAGGAGTCTTAGTAAAAGGAACAAAGATCTCTCTGAAGTCATAAGAAGACTGGCAAATTAAGTAGGTTGAGAAAAGCTGATTATAGAGAGGCCAAGATTATCTAGGCCTCAGTCCGAATTGCTTCAGTAGCCCAAAAAGAAGCCTCAGTCTACCCTCAGGAAGGCTGAGAAGACCTCAGGAAGGCTGAGAAGGCCTCAGACTGAAAAATGAAAAGAACTCAAATGAAGGAATTGTATTTTTTGTCCTTGAATCATGTCTCAATGAAATTTCTGTGCAAGCATTTGGTAGAAGAACAAAATTGCCATTACATGTCTGTCTTAAAAGGCCAAGAATCCAAGCTCGTGTCACTTCGAAGGTCGAGGAACCGAGATCATATATCACATTGAAGGCCAAATGCCTATTGTCTTGAAAGCCAAATTAGTAAGCATTTGCAGGACCAGATTGCTTCTAAGGAAGTCTTCAGGCAAGATCAACAAATTGCACTGCAACTACTGGGAAGTCGTTGCAATGAAACTTGAAGATCAGCAAGAATGAAAGATGATTGCTACTGATGCTTTCTTGAAGCCTTAATATGCAAGGTATGTATCAAATTTCTCTTTGGATCATACATTAATAGCTCGGCTTAAAGATTGTGAAGTAAAGTATTTCAGTATGCCTTGAAGGAAAAAGTTTTTAAATTTTGCACAAGTCATTTCATCAAATAAAGACTGTAGATTGTTCCTTAGTCAGATTAAAGGATTGTCTCAAAATTTGTTTGGATTCTTGCCTTACAAAAGACAGCTAAGAGAAATGGCCATTCAGGCTTCCTGAAGATCAATGTGACTTGAAATTAGTAAGACAGGTCCTTTGATATACAAACTGCCTTGATGTTGCAGAGATCTAAACCTCTAATGCCATTTTGTATGACCTCTGTCAAGTGCGCAGAAGATGATTTTGCATTATGACAAAGAAGCATGGTAATTTGATCTCGAAAGTTCTTTCCTAAAGTTAAGGTGGTCATTTGCTAAAAGCTTGCCTATCAAATCTGAAGCAAATATCTTGAAATTCTTGTTAAGGCAGAATACATGTTAGATACACATTTTGATGATTTGAATCATGCTCAAGAACTGATGAAGGATGAGTTACCTGTTCTAGAAGAACCAAGGATGATCATTTAGTTGATGAACAAAGTTTACTGGACTGGTTGTTGGTACAAGTTCTCTTATAAAATTGCTATAAAAGTCAATGGAATTTCCTCCCTTGAAGACACTTACTTTCATAATTTGTATCTGTGTCTTTACCTGATATGGCTGGAGAGCCTTGTTTATTTACGGTGCTAGATGAAAGCAGAGTGGACCATTAATCTTGATACACTTGCTTGGATGGAACATCCTTTATTTCGTCACATATGCAGAAGCATGAAGATTCCATGGTTTTGGATTTTTTTTGGATATGGAAAAACAATTTATAGGTGAAATCTGCTGTAAGAAATTGATGTTGACTGTGATAAGGATTTTTGTCAACATTAATGAAGGGCTATCATGCAAGACTTAGAGTGCTTCTTGAAAAGGGATGCATATGACAGAATTCAATAATGTTGTTTACCCTTGGGTTTGTAAACCCTAGGTAAGTTTTGAAGGATATGACTAAGAAAAATATAGGGTTTGTCAACAAAAGCCTAGTGCTAGATCTTAAGTATTGAAGGTTGATGCTTCTGCAGAAAGTAGAAACCCTTGCTCATGAAAGGAATGACAACATGCTGATGATGAATTTACTAATAGATGATTTCTGCATGAAAGCAAGGATCAAAGGGAGCTGTCAAATTCCCTTCATTCCGCAAAGATAAGTATTTTATATCTCTCTTCCTTGATTATTGTTGTTGTTGGTTTACTATTAGCTAGTCTCTTGTCTTTATTTCTCTTTGTTGGGTTATAATCGTTCTTCCATGACCTCCTAGTGAGGATTGCAGGTACATCGTGAAGACCTACCAAGGCTTTGGCAGCAGATGGAAGTATTGGAAGAACAAAGCAAAGTTTGTGGAAAGAGGATTCTCTCAAGAAGAGGGAGAGAGCGCTATGAGATGAAATTTGCTCCACACCAAAAAAGACTTTGTACAAACCTCGGGCACAACATTGGTGGATATATATGAGTTCTGCTTGATCCTGTTATTAAATAGCTTATTTCTGACAAAAGCAGGACTCACGTGACAGACAGAGCAGCAATGATAAAAAGATTTGCTTGCGTGATAGAGGGAGCATTCATGACAGAAAAGCTGATGAAACCCTCCTTAGTCAAAAAGGATGGAATATTGTTATAATAAACAGCAAGTCCATGACCATTTCGATGAAGCTGAGTGACAGAGAGCTGCCCAGATTGCCTCAGCAAGATTTGTTTCAGCATTTGAAGCTGAGCCATGGCATGTGATACATCATGTCTTGAGGTACCAGTACGGTACTACTGATTGAGATATGTTTCATATAATAAAGTACAGTTGCTGGATATAACAGACTCAGATTGAATATATATTGCAGTTTGTTTGGCAAGTTGTGAAGTAGGGTAACTTCAAAATTGTTTGATCAACTGCGGGATGACAAGTCATAACACATGGTACAAAAGGAGCCATGAGGCTCCTATGCATTTCTATGGTCGAGTTGGTTAAAGCCTCTATCCTTGGATCAAGTTGGTATACTTCTGGCACAAGCTTAGAGAAATTGAGAATGACTTCCTTGGTGAAAGGAAGTATTGATGTTGCAGCATCCATGAGTGTTTTCTCCCTTGGTCATGGGGTTTAACCTTATTGCCATGGAGGCTGGGAGATCGGCTTTATAAGCATCAAGCCTGGATTGCTCCTTTGGTCATGGGGTTTGACCTGGAAGCCATGGAGTTTAGCTGGGAGATTGGCTCTATGAGTATTGAGGCTTGGACTTTGGAGTACTCCCTTAGGTCATGGGGGAAGACTATTGGTTATGGTCGGGGAGATTGACTCTATTGAAATCGAGATTAGGATTCCTCCCTTAGGTCATGGAGTTTGACCTAGAGACCATATGGTCAGGGATATTGATTTTAAGATTGGGATTCCTCCCTTAGGTCATGGAGTTTGACTAGGAGACGATTGTTTATCGTTGGGGAGTTTGACCCTGTACACTCTCTTAGGTCATGGGGTTTGATCAAGAGACCAATATTATAGTGGGAAAGATTGATCTTGATTACTCCTTTAGGTCATGGAGTTTGATCAGGAAACCACTGGTTATGGGCGGGTAGATTGACTTTGATTACTCTCTTAGGTCATGGAGTTTGGCCAAGAAACCATTATTTATGGGTGGAAAAATTAGCCTCATGAACAAACATAAAATGCTCCCCCAGTCAATGGGGTTCTGACCTTATTGCCATGGGGTTTGGCTAGTGGGTTGAGCTTGTGCTTGATACTAATGCGGGACGCTTCCCACATGGTTCTAGTGTTGAACATGTGGTGGATGGATTCATTCCACATTTTCTTGGAATAGAGAAATTTTCAACAATAGAGCATCCGTGGAAGTTATTATGAATACCTCCCTGGCTAAGAGCGAGTGTTGGAGTTTTGTAGCTTCGATCGATCTTTATAATTTGTATTAGTGCTCCAAATTTGGCTTCAAGTTAGCTTTAAAAGAAATGAAATTTGAACTTTTATAATATGAATTTTGCCTCCAAAATTTGTTATGTGGACCCAGCACAAAGTCAGGTCGACTCCAACCAAGGGTCACACCCATTCCGATCAATTAACCTTTATATATTGCCAATCCATCCTTCACTTTTAGGAATCCAATCGAATCACTTTTGAGCATCCAATTGAGACTAATCTGAGGCATAATGAGGACAAGTTCTGAGGCTTATTTTGGACCACAAGAAGGATAGAATTGAGGCTAATTTTTGGGCATGTCTAAGTAGCAGGACCAAGATTTTCTGAGACCAAAAAAGGCTGAATTTCTAAGAGAGGGACAAAATTCTGAGGCTATTAAGGGTTGTTCGACCAGGGTTGACCTAGGATTGGTTACTAGTCAGTTTGACTTTGATTTTACTAATATTTCAGATTGTATCTCTTGTTGAAATGGACAAATTCTCTTAGAAAAGGTTGTTGGGGTTTTTTCCCCCAGTTTGGGGTTTTCCCACAGTAAATTTGTGTCTCTTGTTCTTGGTCATTTCTTCTTGTTCTTACTGCCATTATTGTTCTATTGCTGATGATTTTCTTGTATAATTGCTTAATGATGAATGTGGTATAAGACAAATTGAACTAAGAATCATTGGAAGTAATTATCAATTAAGAGAATCCATAAAAATCAACAAAGAGCAGCATTTATTCTCAAAAATATTTAATCAAATTATAATGGGCCTATTAATCATTTAAATATAGACTATCCCAGCCCAATTCGACATATGAATAAGGTTGTTAATTTTTGCCTTTAAAATATTTTTAAATTAAAATTCAAAATTTGAATTACAGAGGGTCAGTTTCCCTCTTTTTAAACAGGTCAGCTTGCCCCTCTCTAGAAGCCTCCACGGTCTCTATAAAAAGGGAAACATTTGCCCTTCATTATGGATTATCTCATGTGCTTGATCTGAAATGTCCTCTATGATTTTCCTTAAGGTCTTGAGTAGCCACAGCCATCTACAGCAACAGACTGAAAGTAAAGAAGAATTTGGGTTTAATTCTTCTTTTTGTTTTTTGGTTATGGTGTTTCGCTGGATATTGTGCTCCTGTGGGCATTCATACCTCTGAGGCAGGGATCCGTGGCATCTTCAGCTTACATTTGTGGCAAGGTTTTCTGAAGTAGTTTTGGCTCAATATCTATGACATTTTTTACCTCTCTCAGGACTATTCTGTGGCATCATTGTGGCATACATCAAAGCACTTATGTGGAATATTTTGAACATGATCTGAGGGCTATGTTTGTCTTGACCTTGGTTTAATTGCCTCTCTTCGTAGTTGAAGTCTTAAACCCTAATCCGAGTCTGACTATAGTTGAGTATTGAGGTTTATTCAGCCTCCTTTTCTGAGGCTCTAACTATGATTTGTTTGTGTGGCATTCTTTGTTGTTGAGCTATTCGGTGGGAACATTTTGGGCACGTCTGGGCTGATTTGTTACATTTTGTGAGGTATGTATGTTTGTGACTTGTATAACTGTCGTGCGTACCATTATCAAGCATGTTGTTGATTTAGACAGTTACATCTGTTACATATAACCAATGTGGAAGTAATGTGACCTGTGCACGTCAAACTAATACAACGAGCAAATTTGGCCATTGAATCATATACAAATATAGTTTTGATTTCAGTAGAATGTCATGTAGAACAAGCCTTGCCATTGATATAGTGATTCATTGGACGTTGACCTAAGCAGAGAATAGATTGCTGGAAAAATTGAAAATGCTTTGACTTGGTCACAATTGATTTGATCCAATTCGTAATTTGGGAAAACAAGTTTTAATTTATCGTGGCATGGATAGACCTTCAGAATAGAGGGTGTGTGAATTCAATACAACAGAGGAAAAATAGTGAGGTAGAGTGTAGAGTGCAGGCGCAATTGTGAAGATTAGTTTGGTGCAATGGCAGATTGCATTTGGTCAGTTGAGTCAAAGTGCATTCTCGGTGCGCAAGAATAATGGTCCAAGGTGTGTGCTTTTGTGTAAGAAGATCACCTACATTGGAATAAGAATCATGAATCAGTGCGATTGGGGTCAACAAAATACCTGTAACATTTACCAATTGAATTCCTGCCTACGTATGGAGAAATCCGATGGATCAATAAGGCTATGCGATTAATTTTCTAAAGTAGAGAATTGATCTTAGATAGGGTTGATCGAATAAACCATTGCGGAGAGGATTGCTATAAGAGTCTATGCATCGATCTGGTGCATCTGGCAAAGAAATGGCATGCAAACATGATCCAAGCGATGTAAGCTATAATCCAAGCTAGTCATGTTGAAGATGAGAGTTGAAAGCATGGATCGATCGGCATAATAATTTCATTCTAGCACAAGGTCGAAAGCATTTTCCTTGCATTCTGCCTTGCGTTCTAATCTCTCCTTGATGCATATGTTCTAGCATTTTTGTATCAGTAAGTTCTGATGTGCGTTGTGGCAATGAACTATAGAATGTTGGATCAATTGAAATCCTGAAGCACTGGTGGGATAATTGGTGATGGTAGTATCAGGTTGTTGAGTGTGTTAATATTGCTTGTATGCTGATAACGTGAGCTAATGAGCAGAGAAGTGTTACATGAGAGGATTTTGCAGGGTATCCATCAGTATATTATTGTGTTAGCAAAGCCTAATTTGTATGTCGATGCTAGTTGTTATGTACTTCCATGTTACTGTATTAGGGTTGATCAGTATGCTGAGATGTGTTTGATGACCTAGGGTTTATGATTGGAAAGTGTCATTGATGATGTTGACGAGTTAAGAACCTAAAGTTTGCACCAATTAGACCTTGATGGATATATTACAAACAATGGTATTGCTACCAAGAATTTCAAAAGCAAAGATATCCTGTTAATGAGCATATGCCATTTGATTATATCGTTGATAAGAATAATTTTGTGATGACATTGCTCCACAGGTTTGACTAGGCTAGGTCTTCATAAATGTAATTTTGATATTTGTACTTGTTCAAGAAAAGAGAAATTATTTTTGTATTATTTGTCTGGCATGTCCCTTCTCAAGGACATTAGTCACAGGGTGCAGCGACACATTTTGGGCACAATTTTGACTTAGGAGGAGGACCCCACACTTAGACTTAGGAACTATGGGGGAAATTCGACTTAATTTTGCAGCTAGTGGAATGTGGGGGCCACCCACATGAGGAATTTGAACTTGGCCATTCGATGAGCTTGGAGGGAAATCGAATGGGTGGATGGAGGGGCCCACATGAGGCTAAGGAGGCCCAAGGTAAGGGACCATCTCGAACATTTGCAAACCAACACTCTTTTGTACACTTTGTTGCTTAGCAAGTCTAGCAGTTGTTTAGTCACGAATCGCTCACGCAGGAGATTCAACCACTTCTTCGGGGGACCATCTGTGCTCGCCCTAGGGAGACTGTTCCACAGGGATTTCAAGGAGTTCAACACAATCACACACTTCAACCAATGGCGCAGAGCGGGAACCGCATATTTCCTGGGCAGCAAGAAACATGCAGGAGGGGTTGGAAGCGAGCAAAGAGATTCATTGCTTGCTGGGAGTTCCGGGAATTGAGGAGACTGCTTGTTGAGGACATTTTCGCTGGAGTTTGTAGCTAGCTAGACCAATGCATTAGTTATACGAATTTCTGGGCAGAGGGATTGCGCAAAGGCCTGTAGCAGCAATTCGTGGGGACATGGGAGAGCAACCAATTGTTGCCAAGACCCATCTGGGGAGGAAGGAGTTGGACAGCACAGGTAAAACCAACATTTTAGAGGTGTTTGCAAAGGGATTTGTAGGTTGTTTCCTACAAGTCGAAGTTGGCAGTCGAAACTGGGGAGAGGTTCCAAGGAGGCCGAAAATCCAAAGTCAAAAGCAGCAAAATTCTCTTCTGGGTTTTTCTGGGTTTTTTCCAAGGAGTCCGAGGTTGAAAGGATATAATTTTTTGGGCACCTTCCAGCAAGTCGAAGTTCAGCAGGGCAACAGTTTACTGGGGCAGCGCAGTGCAAAGTGGTGCAACAACTGGGCAGCCTTTAGCTTAGCTATTTTCCCACCTGGGGCTGGTCTTGCTTGTTCACTGGGACAAGCCCAAGTGCACCATTCCATTTTATATTTATCTAGCCCTCTGATTTTTAATAATGGCTCAGTAGTTCCTGATTGACGGTGTTTTCATGGATGTCTAATGTGTGTTTTTATTTTTATATGTTGTTGCACTATTTATTTGCTTAATATCACTCACATTCCGACTTAGGAACATTATAGTGGTATCAGAGCCTAGTTCTTGGCTCAGTTGTGGGGTTTGTTTCCTATGAGAGAAGACGACCAGCAAAACATCACCTACCATAGGCAGAGGTACAGGAGCAGAGAAAGGGAGTTAGAAATTACGCCAAATACAGAAGAAAAAGGGAAAGTAGTGGCCATAGAGGAGGAAATGACATAACCCAAAAGCAGGGAAGAGATGGCTTTCGTCAGCCTACTGAGGGCCTTGCGTGGCTTGGCCAAGGAGCAGAAACACATGCTGGAGGAGATCAAGTCACAGAATAGAGACAAGGCCACGCCTAGAGGGTTTCTATGTGGAGAAACTTATGGGGCCTCTCAGCCTTTCGATCACCCCTCACCAACAGTGCAGCGCTCTTCAGTTAGTGTGTCAACTCGGGCTACACTACCTTCTTTCGTGCCAGTGGCACAAATCGAACCAGCAAGGGAGGAAGACACTCCTCAGATGGGGAATTACTTCAGAGAGTGGCAAACTATGGCCGAAGACTTCAAGGAAGCCCTCTCCTTCAAAGATAACTGCAAGCTCAAGCAGAGTGAGAAGAACAAAGGGTATGTAGGAAAAGGGACCCAAAACTATGAGCTGTAGAGAACTATAGGGAGGATGTATTTCCCTACCTTTGATGGCATGGCCAGGGCTTCGGTTGAAAAGATGGACACATACTTTCAACTCAACCGGATGACGGAGCAAGAAGCCATTAAGATGGCAGCGCTGCACCTAGAGGGGGAAGCCCATGATTGGTGGTTTCACGGTATGACCACTTTGGGGCATGCCCAGATAGTTTCCTATGAGGACTTCACCCGGAGGGTGGTGGAGCAATTTGATCAGAGGGATCCGAAGGCTTCTTTCAAGGAGCTGACACAACTACGCCAAACAGGCAACCCAGAGAAGTACTTCTCAGACTTTCTACGTGTCAGTGATGGTCTCAGATCTATCCGAGGCAAGGAGGGTGTACACCTTCATTGAGGGCTTGCTTGAGCCCCTGCATGGACTGGCGAAGTCACGCAGACCCTCCACGCTGCAAGAATCAGTCTTGTGTGCCAAAGATCTACAAGGGGCCATCCCCAAGACTACAGCACCATTTCCTACATGGACCCCTTTCCCACAAAAGGGGCATGAGACTAGACCCCCACCACCGAGGACCACACAAGGGAGGGGGCAGTTGGATGAGGAGACATGGAAGGACCTCCGGAGGAGGAAGCTGTGCTTCACATGCAAAGAGCCCTGGGTACATGGCCATAGATGCATTGCACATAGAACACATTATGTTGAGGTCTTTTCTGACAGTGACCAGGAGGATGAGGTGGAGCAAGATTGTGGTGGGACAGATGGAGAGAATCTAGCAGACAGAGGGCCACCACCACCACCTCCATAGGGAGGGGCATCTCTTGCCCCAGTAGGAGGATTCCTTGCTTCTTTTTGCAGGATTCCTAAGTTTTTGACACTCAGGATCAAAGGAACTGTACAGGGAAAGAAAGTTTCAGTGCTAGTGGACAGTGGGGCTACTCACAATTTCATAGATGCACAGCTGGTCCAAAGAAGGGGCCTCACCACAACAGAGTTTGAGGGTTTCCCAGTCCTAGTGCAAGGTGACCATACTATCCAGTGCACCAGATATGTACCCTCCTTGACAAAAGTTATGGGGAACTACTCGATGACGAACCACTTCTTTGTGGTCGATGTGCCAGACACCAACGTGGTGATGGGTGTCCAGTGGTTGTATTCTCTTGGGCGAGTCAAGACGGATTAGAGGAAACCAGAGATGGAGTTCATTAGGCCAGATGGCAAACTGGTGGTCTTGAGAGGCATGTAGTCTTATCTGCCTCATATAGTTTCGGCCCACAGGATGGAGACAGATCTACAGCATGGGGACATTGCATGGGCAGTCAAGTTGAGGATCTCAAAGTCTGGGGGACAGGCACAGCCACCACCAGTAGACATACAAGCTTTGTTGGACAGGTATGTAGTAGTGTTCGGGGACATTCCACCAGGGTAGCCACCAGATAGAGGATTTGGGCACACCATTGAGCTGGAGCCGAGTATAAAGGCAATGATCACTACTCCTTACAGGCACCCCAAAGCCTATAAGGATGAGATAGAGAAGGCCATCCAGGAGTTGCTTGCATTGGCCCATATCAAGCCAAGTTCCAGTCCTTTCGCTTCTTCAGTAATGTTGGTGAAGAAGAAGGATGGAACCCTCTAGATGTGTATTGACTGCCGGGTCGTCAACCAGAAGACCCTTAAGAATCGGCACCCTATTCCCCGTGTTGAAATTTGGTACCGGAGGATAGGTGGTTCCCTTAGGCTTTGATCTTTGGCCTAGGGAAAAGTGTCCAAAAGATTTTAATTTTTCTCCTAAAGTGACTTTATATTTTTTATAAAGTTAAAATCTAATTTAAAAGTGACTTTAAGTGATAAAGTTACTAAGTCTAATTTTAAAGTGACTTTTATAAAGTCAATGAAAAATAGAAAGGAAAAGTGACTTTGGAAATAAATGACTAAGTGGGTCTTTATTAAAGTGGTGTGAATTAAAAAATGAAGAAAGTGAGATTTATAAATGTGCACTTAATTCAGCCTTGATCTAAATCTATTCAGCCATTGGATTTAGAGATCACCCAAAGTCACTTGGAGTTATATTAAAGGAGAAAAAGATCATTCATTCTTTCATGAGCAGATTGGGAGAAGGAGAGCAAGAGAGCAAGGGAGATTTCTGGACAAGAAGGAGAAAGAAGCAGCAGTTTGGCACACATACCAGGCAGCTCTTCAGCAAAGTCAGAACAGCAGAAAGACAAGCAGAACAGCAGCAAGAACAAGCAGAAAAAAAGCTGATTTTTTTTGCTGAAAACTGAGAAGTTTCAGGTGGTCCGTTGGACTGAAAACGGATAAGTTTGCTTGCTGAAAATAAAAATTATTTTGCTGTAATTTTTGCTGAAATTTTCTTCCTGTAAAAAGAAATTTTTCAGAAATAAAGAAGAGCTCTCAAACTGGTTTTCCCCAAGAGTTGTAGGGGGTTTTTCCAGGGTCA
>APFE031756746.1:23388-80839 GCA_000404065.3 Pinus taeda | reverse complement strand
GCGCGTACAGCAAAGTTTCCAGGTGGTCTGTGGGCTGAAAACAGATAAGTTTGCTTGCTGGAAAAATTATTTTGCTGTAATTTTTGCTGAAATTTTCTTGCTGTAAAAAGGTATTTTTCAGAAATAAAGAAGAGCTCTCAAACTGGTTTTCCCCAAGAGTTGTAGGGGGTTTTTCCAGGGTCACGTTGACCAAAAATATCAGTGTTTTAATGTGTTTTAATGGCTGTTTATTATTGCTGATTTTTATTTTTGCAATTTCCAGCATTCTGTAAATTTTCCAAAATTTGTGTTTTCAGCAAATTTATTTTTTCCAGCCTGTTGAATGTATGTTTATGGGAAAGGGCATTTAACTACATGGGATAAATGAGGAGAAACTGAAAACCGGGGTGGGAAAACAGAAATTTTTACATGGTATCAGAGCTTGAGTGCTGAAGGGCAGTTTGGGACAGCAAAAGAGAAAAATTACAACTGCTGATTTTTCACTCAGAAAATTCCAGCAAGCTGATTTTTCATAAACAGCAAGTTTTATCTTTACTACAGCAATGCTATTATTCAGTTTTAGGACAGCAGGATGTCATTGGGATTGAGGGTGGAGGATAGGTTGGATGGGCATACAAATTACAGCATTTGGAAGGAGAGAATGCAGAGTATATTTGAGAAGGCAGAAGTCTGGGATATCATGGTGCATACCACTCAGACCCCTGTTGTTGTGCCTACTGATGCTACTCAATTGGCTGCTTATAATAGAAAGAACAACAAGGGTAAAAGGTTGATTCTAGACGGAATCAAAGACCATTGCATTCCTCATGTGAGAGGAAAGAGCAATGCCCATGAGATGTGGACAGCATTGTCCAATCTCTACCAGAGTACCAATGAGAACCGGAAAATGGTTCTGAAGGAGAAACTGGAAAACATTAAGATGGGCAATGATAGTGCCAGCTGGATATCTCACTAAGATTACTAATGTGAGAGATGACGTTAGGCAGCGATTGGAGAGGCCATTCCACCCACTGAGTTGGTGCGGATTGCGGTAAATGGCCTCCCCCCTTCATGGATGAACTTTGCTGATGGGGTTTGTGCACGTGAGACCCTTCCCACATGGGAGAGGTTTGGGGATGATTGCATTCAGACAGAGATCAGGAAAGGTCAGCTTGGGGCAGCCAAGCCAGTTGAGCAGGATGAGGATGTAGCACTGATGGCAGGAGGCAAGAAAGGCAAAGGGAAGAAGCAGGCTTCCACAAGCGGTGGTGGGGGCAAAGGCAAAGGTAAAGGTAAACAGGTAAACACACAGAAGGACTATTCCAAGGTGAAGTGTTGGAATTGTCAAAAGATGGGACACTATGCAGTTGTGTGTCCGGAGAAGAAGAAGAAGAAGGGGGAGGACCAGAGTTTGGCAGCATCAGCAGAGATTGAGGACTTTGTAGGTCGTTTTGACCGGGAGTTTGCATTCACTATGTGTGAGTCCTCTAGTGTAGGATCACCTTCCATACAGGTTCAGAGGGAGCAGGCTTTTCCCTCGATTAGCGGAGCATCTATAGGTATCTGGTATGTAGACAGTGGGGCTTCACGTCATATGACAGGAGTCCGTGAGTACTTCTCGGAGCTTTCAGAGAGTGGCACTGATATTGAGGTAATACTCGATGATGACAGAGTTGTTAGAGCAGTCGGGGTGGGGACACTGACATTTCAGAGGGAGTCCAAACCTCCCTTGAAAGTGACAGAGGTTCTTTATGTGCCAGGGATGAGGAAGAACCTCATATATGTCTCAGCTTTGGAGGACAGAGGATATGACGTACTGTTCAGGGGAGGACAGGTGTTGATGTATCCCAGGGGCACTCCAGTTGAGTCAGCTAGAGTGATAGGTGTACGCCATGCAAAGGTGTACAGGTTTGCATTCCAGCCCCTTTTGGCATTGAGTAGTAGTACCGACAGCAGAGCTAGCAGTTCTGAGCAGTGTGAGATTTGGCACCGCAGGATGGAACATATGTATCATGGAGCCTTGAGGACCTTGCGGGAGATCACTACAGGTATGCCAGATTTCAGTACTGATCACTTTGATACTTGCAGAGGATGTGCTATGGGCAAGTTTGCCAAATTCCCTTTTCCCAGCAGTGACAGCAGAGCGACTGGGATACTTGATTTGATACATTCTGATGTGAGCGGTCGGATGTCTCATGTTTCTTTGAGTGGATATGAGTATTATGTTTTATTCATTGATGATCACTCCAGGAGGACCTGGATTTATTTCTTGAAGACCAAGAGTGAGGTCTTCAAGCGGTTTCAGGAGTTCAGAGCTCTTGTGGAGACACAGACAAGTTGGAAGATCAAGTCCCTGAGGTCGGACAATGGAGGAGAGTATACCCTTGGAGAGTTTGTTGACTATTGTGCGGAGGCAGGCATTAGGAGGGAGTTCACTGTTCCTTACAACCCCCAGCAGAACGGGGTTGCGGAGAGGAAGAATAGATCCATCATAGGGGCTACTAAAGCCATGTTACATGATCAGGGGTTGCCATTGTTCTTGTGGGCAGAGGCCTGCAACACAGCTGTTTATTTGCAGAACGGGAGTCCACATCGTGCCTTGGGGCACATGACTCCGGAGGAGGCTTTCTCTGGGAAGAAGCCTGATATTGGTCATCTTCATATCTTTGGATGCTTTACATACTCCTATATACCCAAGGAGAAGAGGACCAAACTAGAGCCCACCGCAGAGAAGGGTATCTTTGTGGGCTACAGTGAGACCTCAAAGGCCTTTCGGATTTACATTCCTGCACAGAGGAGAGTTGTTGTCAGACGGGATGTGAAGTTCGAGGAGGACAGGGCAGGGCCTTTAGGAGATCACGGGAGTTGGAGTATCTGGATCAGCCAGACCCTCAGCAGCAGTTGAGTCAGTCACAGGGATCTAGTGGGCAGGGATCAGGAGGATCAGGAGGATCTGGAGGTACATCTATGAGGATGTCGGGTCCATCAGTGAGCAGTGGCTCACCGAGCCGAGGGGTGGTGCTCCGAGCAGGTCACAGAGCAGTTCACTAGGGAGTCCACTGATGGACAGTTCACACGGTACCTCAGCTTCTACAGGTTCAGGTGCAGGCAGGAGGACAACAGACAGACAGTCAGGAATTCAGGCTACTGATGGTGATGAGGAGGAGGAGTTTCATTCTCCTATGGGAGAAGCATGCTCAGGGAAGAGGAAGCCCAAGTGGCTTCAGGACACCTTGAGAGATGCCACATCTGTTGCTGAGCCGAAGAGGCCGGTCAGAGAGAGTAGACAACCTGAGAGATTTTGTAGCTATATGGCGATGGTTACCAGCATCCTTGACTCTGAGCCTTCTAGCTATGAGGAGGCAGCCAGCCAGCAGGTCTGGAGAGAGGCCATGCAGGAGGAGTATTCTTCTATCATGAAGAATGATGTTTGGGAGGTGGTGCCGAGGCCTGAGGGCAAGTCCGTGGTTACTTCCAGATGGCTTTACAAGGTAACGCATGCTGAAGATGGCAGCATTGAGAAATTCAAAGCGAGGTTTGTGGCTAGAGGGTTCTCCCAGGTAGAGGGAGTTGATTATGAGGAGACCTTCGCTCCCGTGGCTCAATATACTTCGATTCGCTCCATTATATCGATAGCAGCAGAGATGGGTTGGAAGATCCACCAGATGGATGTGAAGACCGCATTTCTCAATGGCTTCATACAGGAGGAGGTGTACATTGAGCAGCCACAGGGCTTTGAAGTGCATGGGAAGGAGTCCCATGTGTGCAGACTGAAGAAGGCCCTTTATGGCCTGAAGCAAGCTCCCAGAGCTTGGTACTCCAGGATAGACACTTATTTGCAGGGAATGGGTTTCACAAAGAGTGAGGCAGATCCGAACCTTTACTTTATTGTGATAGGTGAGGAGCCTCTCATTCTGGTGCTGTATGTGGATGACTTGGTCATTACAGGTGCAGAGAGACTCATAGAGCACTGCAAGAGAGATCTTGCGACGGAGTTTGAGATGAAGGACATTGGCTTGATGCATTACTTTTTGGGTTTGGAGGTGTGGCAGGAGGAGGGCATTTCTTCCTGGGACAGGGGAAGTATATTGTGGACATCCTTAGCAGATTCCACATGGAGGATTGTAGACCCATGTCGACACCGATGATCACCAACTGGAAGAAGCTTCATGCTTCGGATTCCGAGTTGGTGGATCCCACATTGTACAGGCAGCTGATTGGTTCCTTGATGTATTTGGTCAACACTAGACCAGATATCTGTTTTGCAGTCAACACGATGAGTCAGTTTATGTGTGAACCTAGGAAGGTTCACTGGGTGGCTGCAAAACACATTTTGCGGTACTTGCAGGGGACAGTGGATTATGGTCTGGACTACGCAGGGGGATGGAGTGAGATTGGTAGGATACACTGATTCTGATTGGGCAGGTTGTGCTTCTGATAGGAAGAGCACTTCAGGGTGATGTTTTGGGTTGGGTTCAGCAGTAGTGTCATGGTTCAGCCGGAAACAGCAGTCAGTAGCACTGAGTTCAGCAGAAGCAGAGTATATGGCAGCCAGTCTAGCTAGTTGTGAGGCCATCTGGCTTCGCAAGATGTTGTTTGGCTTATTTGGTCAGCCGTTGAAACCTTCAGTGATTTACTGTGATAATCAGAGTTGCATTAAACTCACGGAGAATCCAGTATTTCATGACAGTTCAAAGCATATCGGGATCAGATATCATTTCATCAGAGACTATGTTCAGAAGGGAGCTGTGAAGCTTGAGTATATTTCCACTGATGAGCAGGTAGCAGACATTCTTACCAAAGCCTTACCACGGGGCATGCATGTTTACTTCAGAGACAAGATGGGTGTGGTGAGGAACACCTTCCTCGGTAAGAGGGAGTGTTGAAATTCGGTACCGGAGGACAGGTGGTTCCCCTAGGCTTTGATCTTTGGCCTAGGGAAAAGTGTTCAAAAGATTTTAATTTTTCTCCTAAAGTGACTTTATAATTTTTATAAAGTTAAAATCTAATTTAAAAGTGACTTTAAGTGATAAAGTTACTAAGTCTAATTTTAAAATGACTTTTATAAAGTCAATGAAAAATTAGAAAGGAAAAGTGACTTTGGAAATAAATGACTAAGTGGGTCTTTATTAAAGTGGGTGAATTAAAAATAGAAAGTGAGATTTAAAAGTGCATTTAATCTCAGCCATTGATCTAAATCTATTTCAGCCATTGGATTTAGAGATCACCCAAAAGTCACTTTGGATCACCCAAAAGTCACTTGGAGTTATATTAAAGAAGGAAAAGGAGGAAAAGATCATTCATTCTTTCATGAGCAGATTGGGAGAAGGAGAGCAAGAGAGCAAGGGAGATTTCTGGACAAGAAGGAGAAAGAGGCAGCAGTTTGGCACACATACCAGGCAGCTCTTCAGCAAAATCAGAACAGCAAAAAGACAAGCAGAACAGCAGCAAGAACAAGCAGAAAAGCTGATTTTTTGCTGAAAACTGAGAAGTTTCCAGGTGGTCCGTTGGGCTGAAAACGGATAAGTTTGCTTGCTGAAAAATTATTTTGCTGTAACTTTTTGCTGAAATTTTCTTGCTGTAAAAAGATATTTTTCAGAAATAAAGAAGAGCTCTCAAACTGGTTTTCCCCAAGAGTTGTAGGGGGTTTTTCCAGAGTCACGTTGACCAAAAATATCAGTGTTTTAATGTGTTTTAATGGCTGTTTATTACTGCTGATTTTTATTTCTGCAATTTCCAGCATTCTATAAATTTTCCAGAATTTGTGTTTTCAGCAAAATTTATTTTTCCAGCTTGTTGAATGTATGGTTATGGGAAAGGGCATTTAACTACATGGGAGAAATAAGGAGAAACTGAAAACCGGGGTGGGAAAACAGAAATTTTAACACCCCGCATTGACGAGCTGATTGATGAGCTTAGAGGAGCCAAGTACTTCTCTAAGATTGATCTGCGTTCAAGGTACCACCAGATCAAAGTGAGGGATCAGGGCATTCCGAAGACAACTTTTCGATGCCACTATGGGCATGTTGAGTTTTTGGTCATGCCATTTGGGCTAACCAACGCTCCAGCCACATTCCAGTCTTGCATGAACCATATCTTCTGGGGACAACTGAGGAGGTTCGTGCTAGTGTTCTTCGATGACATCCTGATCTATAGCCGAATGTGGGAGGAACACCTCCAACACTTGGAGGAGGTATTGCGCATTTTGGAGGAGCAGCAGTTTTATGCCAAGCTCTCCAAGTGCAAGTTTGGATTGACAGAGATGCTTTATTTAGGGCTACCATTGAAGCATATGCGGTGAAAGTTCACGAGGAGAAGATTTGAGCCATCTGGGAATGGCCAATACCCCGAGATGTGACTACGCTGAGAGGCTTCTTGGGTATTTGCACCTAATACAAGGATTTTGTCAAAGGGTTCTCGTAGTTGGCAGCATCTTTGACCGACTTGACCAAGAAGGGGGCCTTCGCATGGACTGATGGAGCACAGGCCGCCTTCCATCACCTCAAGGAGGTGATGAGAAATTGCCCTGTTTTGGCACTTCCAGACTTTTCCTAGCCATTCACGGTGGAGTGTGATGCATCTGGGGTAGGAGTTAGAGCAGTATTGTCACAGGAGGGGCATCCCATAGCTTTCGAGAGTCGAAAGCTCCTACTGCATGAGCTGTCATATTCCATATATGACAAGGAGATGCTAGCCATTATGCATGCATTGGCCAAGTTCCGCCAGTACTTGGTGGGCAATCGATTTCGAGTGAAGACTGATCACAACAGTCTTCAACATTTCATGGGGTAGCAGGGCCTCAACGACAGGCAACAGAGATGGGTCAGCAAGGTGCAGTCCTATGATTTTAACATTGAGTATGTGCGGGGGAAGCACAATGTGGTGGTCGATGCTCTCTCTAGGAGACCAGTTGGGTTATCTCTCATGAGCATATGCCAAGATTGGAGGGCTCAGTTGTTGGTGTAGTACTCCATGGACAAGAGGGCATGCACGGTATTGGAGGCAACACATGTAGATGAGCATTACCGTGTGATGGATGAGGTCATCTATTACAAGGGGCGCATTTACTTAGTGCCCAACTCGCAGTTGAGGGAGAGGATACTCAAGGCAGCTCATAATTCACCATTGTCTGGACACGAGGGCTTCCGGAAGATTTCTATGGTTTTCGGGAGAAGTTCACATGGAAGGGCCTCAAGGAGGATGTGTTGCAGCATGTACGGGAGTGTGAGGCCTGCCAGCTGAACAAGAGGGAGTTGACTCACCCTGGAGAACTACTACAGCCACTTCCCATTTCGGAGGGGAAATGGGAAAGTATTTCAATGGATTTCATCACTGGGCTCCCCATAGTATAGGGGAAGGATTGCATATACGTAGTGGTCGACAGGTTGACCAAATTTGCCCACTTCTTTGCCATCCCCACTAGGTACACGGCTACACAAGTTGCCGAGTTGTTCTTCCGAGAGGTTTTCAAGCTGAATGGGCTCCCCAAGAACATAGTGAGTGACAAAGACAACAGATTCAAGGGTGGCTTTTAGTAGGAACTCTTCAGGTTGGTGGGGACAGAGCTCACTCCTAGCACTAGTTATCACCCTCAGACAAACGGCCAGACGGAGAGAGTCAATCAGTGGTTGGAGGGGTACCTGAGGAACTATGTGATAGGTCAACAGAGGACATGGATTCGGTGGTTGCACCTGGGCGAGTACTGCTACAACACCACGCACCACATGTTTATCAGTATGACTCCTTTCCGTGCCCTTTATGGATATGACGCACTGACTTTTGTTGATATTGTTTTTGGAGACAATCGGGCCCTAAAAGCCAAAGACTGGGTTCAAGAGAGCCAAGATATCCTCAAGGCTCTAAAGGATAATTTGGTGAAAGCCCAAAATCAGCAAAAACTTTTTGCAGATCGGCACAAGACAGAGAGGAACTTTGAGGAGGGGGACTTAGTATACCTTCGGCTGCAGCCTTATAGGCAATCTACGCTGAATAGAAAGGGGTCGAGAAGCTATAGCCACGCTTCTATGGGCCCTATCGGGTGACTAGGCGAGTTGGGGAGGTGGCTTATGAGCTGGAGTTGTCTCTAGGGAGTAGAATCCACAACATGTTTCATGTCTCATGCCAGAAGGAGGTGTTGGGACAACAGGTGATGGCAGCAGTTGATCTACCCCCGCTTGATGATGAGGGCCACTTGGTGTTAGAACCAGAGGCCATTTTGGAGAGCAGGGAGAGGAGACTGGGGAGCAGGACCATCAAGGAGTTCTTGCTACGATGGAAGGACTTTCCATATGAGGATGCCACATGGGAAGGTGAGCACATACTGGAGCACCCAGCTTTGAGGTTGCTCGAGGGCAAGCAACATTTGGGAGGGAATGACTGTCATGTCCCTTCTCAAGAACATTAGTCACAGGGTGCAGCTACACATTTTTGGGCACAATTTTGACTTAGGAGGAGGGCCCCACACTTAGACTTAGGAACTATGGGGGAAATTCGACTTAATTTTGCAGCTAGTGGAATGTGGGGGCCACCCACATGAGGAATTCGAACTTGGCCATTCAATGAGCTTGGAGAAAAATCAAATGGGTGGATGGAGGGGCCCACATGATGCTAAGGAGGCCCAAGGTACTAAAAGGAGAATCAACTCTCATTTTCGACCATCTGGAACATTTGCAAACAAACACTCTTTTGTATGCTCTACTGCTTAGCGAGTCTATCGGTTGTTTAGCCATGAATCTCTCACGCAGGAGATTCAGCGTCTTCTTTGGGGGACCATCTGTGCCCGCCCTAAGGAGGTCGTTCCACAGGGATTTCAGGGAGTTTAGCACAGTCACACACTTCAACCAACAGCACAGAGAGGGAACTACTTATTCCCTGGGCAGCCAGAAACACACAGGAGGAGTTGGAAGCCAGCAAAGAGATTCATTGTTTGTTGGGAGTTCTGGGAACTGAGGAGGTTGCTTGTTGAGGACATTTTCATTGGAGTTTGCAGCCAACTAGACCAGTGCAACAGTTATACAAATTTCTAGGCAGAGGGATTGCGTAGAGGCCTGTAGCATCCATTCATGGGGACTTGGGAGAGCATCCAATCGTGACCAAGAGCCATTTCAGGGAGCAAGGAGTTGGATAGCACATGTAAAACCAGCATTTCAAAGGTGTTTGCAGAGGGATTTGCAGTGATTTTCCTACAAGTCGAAGTTGGAAGTCGAAACTAGGGAGAGGCTCCAAGGAGGCCAAAAATCCAAAGTCAAAACCAGCAAAATTCCCTTCTGGGTTTTTTTGGGTTTTGTCCAGGGAGATCGGGGCTGAAAGGATATAATTTCCGGGCAATTTTTGGGCACCTTCCAGCAGGTCAAAGTTCAGCAGAGCAACAGTTTACTTGGGTAGCATAGTGCAGAGTGGTGTAGTAGCTAGGTAGCCTTCAACTCAGTTATTTTTCCACCTGGGGCTAGTCTTGCTTGCTCACTAGGACAAGCCCAGGTGCACCATTCCATTTCATATTGTATCTAGCCCTCTGATTTTTAATAATATGGCTTAGCAGTTCCTGATTGGCAGCGTTTTCATGGATGTCTGATGTGTGTTTTTATTTTTATATGTTGTTGCACTATTTATTTGCTTATTATCACTTACATTCCGTCTTAGGAACATTACATTGTCAATGAGTTTCTTGCTTATTAAAAATAGTTCAAGCACATTTTGAAGTGCTTCTAGAGAGTCAAAGTCAAAATGTAATTATGATAAGACCCTTTGAGGGCATGTTACATCATGTAAGTCATCATACAAGGTCATGGGATGTCATGTCCCTTCTCAAACATTTTGAAGTGCTTCTAGAGAGTCAAAGTCAAAATGGAATTATGATAAGACCCTTCGAGGGCATGTTATATCATGTAAGTCATCATACAAGGTCATGGGATGTCATGTCCCTTCTCAAACACATTTGTAACAGGGTCTTGTTACACAATTTTGCACAATTTTGGCTAAGGAAGAGAACCCATCATTTTTGACGTAGGGACTTAGGAGGCAATTCGACTTTATTTGGTTGCTAGTTGAATGTGGGGGCCACTCACATCGGAGTTCGAATTGGACCATTCGAATAGCTTGGACGGAAAGTCGAATAGGTGGATGGAGGGGCCCACATGAGGCTAGGGAGGCCCAAGGAGTTATAAAGAGGGAGCAGCTCTCATTTTCGATTCATTCTTACACCTTGTAATCAATATTACTTTATTGTTCGCTCTGTTGTTTAGCTGAGTCAACTGGTTGTTTAGCCATGAGTCACTCAAGCGGGAGATTCAACCTCTATTTCGGGGGACCATCCATGCCCACCCTAAAGTGGCAATTCCATAAGTATTTCAGGAGTTCCGGGAGTGTGTTATAGCACTACCATTCAGCCACAATAGGGAGTGTGTATTTCTGCTAGCTAGAGAATATGCAAGGGGAGTTTGGAGCTATCAGTGATCAAGCATTTGCCGGGAGAGTTACAGGATTGGGAGAGTAGCAAAGGGCCAACCTTTCTTGCGAGTTTAGAGCCAACAGAGGCAACATCCCAGAAGTCCGATTTACAGTTAATTGGGCCTGCACAGAGAGCCATCACTAAGCTCATGTGGGAGTTGGAGGAACGAATTGTAGAGCTGGAGATGGCCAGGAGAAGTAGGAGATCATTTGGAGGGTCATTTGAAGAGGATTGTTAGAGTTGGGCGAGCAGAGATTGACAGGATAAGTCACAGCAACAAAATTCGAAATTGGAGGAGGGCCAAGCTGTGAAGGGTCAATTTTTGAAGTTTGGAACCAAGGGAAACCCTTTCTGGGTTTTTCTGGGTTTTGGGCAAGGATCACACTCCTAATTTCTTATAATTCTCTAGGCAGATCTAATGGGTCAGATAGGGGTCCCAACTCATCTAGCAGCGAAAGGAGCTAAGGAGAATTTGGGCCAAAATTCTGAGGTCAACATTTGGCCGATTCCTTCGTGGTTTTTTCTAGGTTTAGGCCAAGGAGCAAGGAGCTGAAATCTCATAATTTTCTGAGCACAGGAAGATGTTATTCCAGCCCTTTGAAGTCAACAAACAGAGTAGTTTTCTGAGGCAGTGATCCGGGTTAACTCAACTCCCGGATTTAACCAAGATCTTTTGCTTTTGTATGTGATTAGAATTGCCTTTAAAATAGCATAATTGAACATATATGCATGTTGTAAAGAAAAAGGAACATGACAAGAATCACCAACATAAAACTCAAGAAGTTGATAACGGAGTTCGTCCAGGAGGGACTACGTCTCCGGACCCCGGTGTCAAGATGGTGTAGACCGTTGCAGGAAGTGTTGTCAATAGTGATGATGTACATAGGTGGTGACGTCGCTATCATACAAGATAAATGCCCTCACGCAGGAGTGGCTCCAAGAGATGTTCCACTGCAGGAACTCATTCAAAAAGGACTCCTATCAGTATGACCTAAACTCATGCATGATGATAATGAGCATCCTACCAACATGGCATAAAAGGGATCTCAATGCAAACATACACGGCAACACATGAGTATCCCATCAACATAATGACAAAGGGATCTCAAGAAAAACATGACAAATCATGACAATAAGTACATCCCACAGATGATTCCGTGTCACATCAAGCAGGAATCATGAAACAAGTAAGAAAACAAGATCCCACATCAAACATCAAACAAGGATCTATACAACACAATGCATCTCATAGCAAAAAGGAGTACATGAACACACTGCATGTACCTCACATCCTGGGGCCCTCTGAAGAAAAGGATGTCAAACTGCTGAAGTTGATCGTACCATCAATCTCGCTGTGTCGAATCTCATGGAATGGCTGCAGTTTGGTGCAGCAATTGTGGCAACCTCCAGTTCAACATTTTCTCACCTGGGTTTTGTCATGCTTGTCCATTGAGACAAGCCTAGGTGCACCATTCTATCTTACTATTCTATTTGCTCCTAAAGAAGTAATAGAATGGCTCAACAGTTCTCTATTTCCAGTGTTTCCATGGTTGCTTAGTGTGTATTTTGTTTTTCTGATTGTTGGATTGTTTGCATGCTTTGTATATCACTTACACTCCTGTTTAGAAACATTACAGTGGTATCAAAGCCATAATCTTGGCTCCGCCTGTGGGAAAGATAAGAATCAAACAACATGGTGGTCACTTGGAATGAGGTGGTGAGGATACAACAAATGATGATTGATGTGGGGAAAAAGGTAATTCATTCCCCAGTTGGGAATCTAGACATGATTACAACTAATGTGGAGTTATTGGGGGAAAACTGGAGGGCATACCAATCATTAGGTGATGGCATTCAAGCGTCCCTCTCGTTTTGGGAATTCTGTGAACTAAGGGGTATGCACAAACCAATGGAGATTCATTGGGATTATGTAGGGATGATGAGAAGTATTAAGAAAAAAGAAGAAAGATTAGTTAAACGGGCCACGGTTGGCAAAGAGATAGTTGAGCATACACCCATTGATGAGGCATCATCCATTGATGAGGTATTCGTGGTTGTGACCGAGTTCTTAGGTGATAACAAGCACCACAGGTTGGTGAGGTACCAGAACACAGCTCCATTGTTGTTGAGGAGACGATAAGTATAGAGGCCTCCATATCTATGATGGAGTTGCCAGACGAGAGTCGCCTATAGCTGACTGGTGAGCATATCATGCATATTGGGTTGTCTATGGAGGAGCAGTCGACGGTTCATGTCAAACCCGTGATGGAGGAGGATGTGCAGCCATCCCTTGGGCTAGCCATTGATTAGGGGTAGCATAGAGGTCACGCGTTGGGTTTTCAACGCAGTACACTTTAGAGGCCCACTGGCGGGATCTATATTGTTATCAACCCACCCTTGTGAATTGGATTGAGGGAGGCCAAGTTGTCTAGACGTACCCGAGGAGGTGGACAAGTTAGCAGGACTGAGCTGAGCATGATACCACATCAACTTGGAGGGCTTGTTCATTCCACAAAGGATTACACATTCAATCTCTCCTTTGGGGTTAGATGACGAGAGGTACTGAGCTAGTACTTGATGGAGCAAGTTAGGCTGTTGGATACATCCATGGCCACATGTCAACAGAAGCCATGGATTACCAAAGAGACTCGAGGGTCGGACTATTTTTGGGATCCAGGTGGGAGTTTCCATCACATCATAGAGCTGGTAGGTGATGGTAGTAGCTACGGGATAGATTTTACACTTGAGGGCACCCACATTTTTAGATCTCCATCAGAGCCCCAGTCAACACTAGTGACAGGATGGTTTGACAGGCGAACAAACATATTTCATGAGTTGTCTTGGCATATTGACAGTGCGTGGAGTCACAAGGTAACTAGCTTACTCTGGCAGGAGCTGGTAGGAGGTGGTGGCATCGACAGGCGATCAGACAAGATATTGTATGGAAAGAGTGCTCTCTTACTAGCATATAGGACGCAGGGGCTACTGAGGATAGGTGCAGTAGTGTCATTTCCATTAGCATGTGGGGAGTCAGTCCGCTTAGGTCTTTCAGAGCAAATGAGGGGATGTCACCCACATCATGGAGGGCATATTAGCAAAGAGGTGGATATTTTGGCCCATGCAGGATATTGCATGTTACAGGGTGGTATGACATTGGGTGGTGGTACACAGGACTACACAGAGTTATGTCATAGCGTCCAATGCTAAGTTGCACGAAACGAGGAAATGGGTACGAGTTTCCGAAACGGGCACAGGTACGAAACATGACCCCCCCAAATTTTGGAAACGGGGAAACGCGAATATATATATATATTAGGACATTTAAGAAATATGTGCAACCATAAAGCATATATGATACATTCTAATTTATTACATTATGATAAAATTGTCAATTGTCAATGCATAAACTATAAGTCTAAATTTACATAACATTTATTCATGAATAATCACATAATGAAAATAGAAGTATCTAAAATCAGCCACAAGAAATTTCTAATTTCTTGTCTCGTGCTTGATTGGGAGTCTCCTCCTACATAGTCGAACGACCTTATTGCTCTTGATTAAATACAAATTTCATACCCTAGTACCCTACATGCTCTTGACTATTGGGAGTCTCCCCTGCATAGAGAACATATGGTTCTCTTAATTAAATACAAGTTCCATACCCTAGTACATGATAAAATCCAATGGAAACATTGCAATCCCCCCAATCCTGAAATCCTAAAAAACAAATAAGTCTGCTGGATTTTGAGTGAGATCTAAAATTCTACTTTCTCCATTTGAAATCCAATGAGGGCGAAACCATTCTCAAACATCCTGAGTCATTTCACGGTAATGTTAAAAATTTAAGTAAAAGTGATATTCTCCTTTATTTTTCATTTAATGAAAAATAAAGGAGAATATCACTTTTACTTTAACAATTTACAATTACAATGAAGTTCATTTTAATAACCTAATTAAAAATTAGAAGACAAAATAATAAAATACAAAATAAAATACAAAAAAAGTCAAACTGCATGTGGAAACGGCGTCGTACGGCCCAGAAAACGGCCAGAAACGCGTTTCTGGGCCGTACCTTACGCGTTTCTAAGTTTCGTTTTTGTTTCCGTACGGAAACTCCTCCCCTGCCCATGTTTCCTGCAACTTAGGTCCAGTGTTATGTAGAGGGATGCAGTCTAATGCATACAAACCCAACGTTAGGCCATAACATCCAGTGGTGTGCGAGGCTATGGAGCAGGGAGCAGGGGTCTGCAAAGGAGCATGGAGATGCAGGGTGGTGTGTCATAATATGTCGGACTGCATTGTGGAGTGGGAGTGCCTCACATTGCATTGAGTACATGCGGGGAGTGAACAGTACAGTGACACATGCGAGACCTAGGTCAGTACAAGATGGCATAGCCATAGCCAAGGGTATCCAGCGGTGTACAGGGGTAGGCCATGGTGTACAGTGTCATGTCCAGGAGCATTGGGATGATCAGTGGCATGCAGGGGTGTATAGTCCTACACAACGAGGTCCTAGGGTGTTGCCTCCAGCAAGACCCTTGGACGAAAACACCAGGCATACCTTTGGGCATAGTTCACCCAGGATCGACGGGGACACACATGAGCTATACTTGATGGTATCTGCGAGGACTCACACGTCTGACCCTCTTCTACATCCCTCACGGGCACAATCGATTTTGCTATTGACTTTCTACACTTTGGGCATGAGCCACATGGAACGAGGAACTCACCTGAGATATTTGGGTGAGACTCAGCGCACTAGGGGGGAGACTTTTCAGTAGTGGTGTTGGGTTGGTGCATCAGATGACAGCCACAGGTTGGGGGATGAGGTGATCATCTGCAGGGGTGGCATATCATTCATCACCGAGCCTACGTCTAGGGATCTAGTTCCGAGGAAGACATGTGTCACTCTTTTCTCAGGGCATGTCGAGACCGAGCATGAGCAGAGGATAGCGGTTACGACTGAGGTAGTTTCCCAATATGTGCCGGGCTCCAGACCTTATATTGGCACACTATTGAGAGCGTTGATGGCAAACCCAGGGGAGATGGTTGGCAGGGACAGGAGGGATCCACATACCCTGAGTCGATTATGAGTATCAGATACCCATCTTTTGGTTGCATTCAGGGGGTAGCTCTTTGGCACACGTGGCTTCCAATGATCATCAGTACTACACAGTGGCAGGCACAAGGCAGATTAGCATGCATCAGATTAGCCCACAATATATGGAGCCTATATAGTGATCACATGCAGGGACTAGAGACGAGGGCCAGAGGGATTCCATCCATTGACAGGGCTATGCCGCAGCAAATCTGGCTATGGGATGCATGGATTTAGTTGATCGATAGATCACTCGTGATGAGCAGAGTCGTGGCAGAGAGTGATATAGTTCGCTCTTGGGATGACACATGGGGGTTCACATAGGGTTTTATCATATGGGGAGGCAGACATTCTCTGTCGCTGCATAGGTTTGGAGTTAGATTTGGATGGGTAGGCCTGGGTGCCATGGAGATGCCCAAGCAGGATGTGTCTCACCTCTTTCAGTATTCCACCATCAAGTTCCAGGAGAAGAGGATACTAGCTGTGCACGATGGGTAGTATGACATAGTCAGAGTAGCGCAACGTCAACATGGTGGCACCACTCTGAGACTAGCAGGGAACTAGGGCATCACATCTCTTCACAATTCAATAACCTTTAGGGATGTGCCAGCCACTGCAGGGGGAGATCATACAGATCTTCCATTGGGCTTTAGCGAGTCACTGATGGAGCAGGGGACTTTTGGTACTTTCACCGGGCAGGATAGTGAGTGGAGCGAGGGGAGCTTCATGTTGGACAAGATTGCCTAGCATCCTAGTATTGAAGGATTCTTCCATATCAGGACAGTGCAAAGGTCAGGGACGATCGAATGGCACGTCTGGGACCCTAGCACATTTCGCAGTGACTATTAATTTTAGGTACGTTGAATGTTCTATGCTAGAGCAATTTATTTAAATTTTCACAGTTAGCAATCACATCAGCATTAAGATAAACTATAGATAGAACATAAATATAAATCACAGAGGACAAGCCAAGACAAGAGGACACAAGATGTGGCACTAGCCAGGGATAAACCCCACAATGTGGGGAAACCCTTGATCAATTCTTCTTTTATGTTCTTCAAAGTTCAGTAGAGAAAGAGAGAGAGAGAGAGAGATAGTACATTTACAATAGAAGTCAACACTTTGACTTTTGATATCGGCAAAGATCAGTTGAAGACATATTGCTTCAACTGATTCTCTAAGGTGACTCCTTCACCCATCATAGCGCTACATCCCGTCCATATGCTGCACCTTGCTGCATCATACATCACTATGCTGCCCATGATCTACTCATTATGCTACCAATGATCTCATTTATCATCATGCTACCCATGTTCATATCATCATGCATCATTATGTTGAACATTAGAACTGCTTCTCCTTATAAACTGTAACACTGCTTTGTATGCTAAGACATATAGATCCAAGTCATACTGCTCACTGTGAATTAATACCACAGTGATCATCACCGAGACTCTGCTACATGAGTATCCAAAGTTTGTCATCTAACTGAGATAGATATGCTAAGATGCTCAGGTTTCATCCTTTCTTAGTTGCTCTCTCCATACGAGAATACCTTCAATCTACAGGTATGCTAAGAGGGTGACCAACCATGGTTCTATTGCTCCTTAACCCATCCGAGGAGGCAGCTTGAACCCTTAGACACATCTCACCTAAATGTCGATCCGATTGTGGCTTCCTTCTTCGTGACTGCGATTTCCATCTATTGACAGCGGCTACACCTCAACACTGCGTATAAGTGCCTCATGAACAGCGTTTATCATAACTGCGTTGAACTGCATGTGTCTCCATGACCTACCCATGAGTAGCATATTATCTCTGCATCAACTGCGTATCAATGGCTTCAAGAACTATGTGTAACTACGCTGCCAGATCCACTATACACGGAGCCTGATTTAGGCTGCCAATTCCGAGAACATGACTGCGTTGATTGTGGCTACATCTTAGGATAGCGTATAAGTGCCTCATGAATGGCATTTATCATGACTGCGTTGAACTGTGTGTCTCCATGCCCTGCCCATGAGCAGCGTGTTATCTCTGCATGAACTGCGTATCAATGGCTTCAAGAACTGTGTGTAACTACATTGCCAGATCCACTCTACATGGAGCCTGATCTATGCTGCCAGATCCGAGAACATGACTACACCTAAAACCATGGTGCAGTCAATACCCTACAGTGCTTTTCTCTGCGGCTACCCTTTATTAGGACTGTTTAGATAGCGTATATATACCTGTGTTTAGGGCTGCAAATGTTTGTAGTTCATTACGGTGTTTTAGAGCTTCACGTGGCTGGGAGCCTCTTCCTTCATCTGCGCCTTGGAGACCAGCGTATCACTCTTTTTGGTGTCTCTCTCCTTCACCAAAACCCAGACGTGGAGAGGAGGCTACACATGAAGAGGTGTGTGTAAATGACTTCAAGTCCACACTTATTTATACTAAAAATGTAGATGATGAATAGACACGTCTATTGGGATTCTAAGCCTACGTAAGATGTTGATCGACTTAACAATTTGTCCATAACATAAATAAAGTCATAACTTCATAAATACTTATCAGAATCGGATCATCTTTAGATCAATCCTACACCTCTCCATGAGAGGGATCCAATAAAAATATCAGCTGTCGTAAATAAGCTGACCCACATGGAGTTTGGCCCTAGTTGCCAATTTAACAATGACAGTGGGGAGCAATAGTTAGAAAGGTTGCTTGCTCAAGCATTGCTTGAGGACAAGCGATTTTTGGTGCATTGGAAGAGCTTGGCTGGTGAGAATGCCAATTGGAAGGGTGAGCACATTTTGGAGCACCTAATTTTGAGGTTGCTAGAGGGCAAGCAACATTTGGGAGGGGAAAATTGTCATGTCCCTTCTCAAACACATTTGTAACAGGGTGTTGTTATACAATTTTGCACAATTTTGGCTAAGGAAGAGAACACATCATTTTCGACTTAGGGACTTAGGAGGCAATTCGACTTTATTTGGTTGCTAGTGGAATGTGGGGGCCACCCACATGGGAGTTTGAATTGGGACATTTGAATAGCTTGGAGGGAAAGTCGAATAGGTGGATGGAGGTGCCCACATGAGGCTAGGGAGGCCCAAGGAGTTATAAGTTGGGAGCAACTCTCATTTTGGATTCATTCATACACCTTGCAATCAAAATTACTTGACTATTTGCTCTACTGTTTCGCTAAGTCAACCGGCTGTTTAGCCACGAATTTCTCAAGCGGGAAATTCAACCTCTACTTCGGGGGAACATCTATGCCCGCCCTAAAGAGGCAATTCCACAAGTATTTCAGGAGTTCCGAGAGTGTGTTACAATAGTACCAGTCAACCACAATAGGGAGTGCGTATTTCTGGCCAGTTGGAGAATACGCAAGGGGAGTTTGGAGCTATCAGTGATCAAGCATTTGCCGAGAGAGTTAGAGGATTGGGAGAGTAGCAAAGGGCCAACCTTTCTTGCCAGTTTGGAGCCAACAGAGCCAACATCCCAAAAGTCCAATTTACAGTTACCTGGCCCTGCGTAGATAGCCATCACTAGGCTCACGTGGGAGTTGGAGGAAGGAATTGTAGAGTTGGAGCTAGCCAGGAGAAGTAGCAGACCACTTGGAGGGCCATTTGAGGAGGATTGTTGGAGTTGGGAGAGCAGAGATTGACATGATGAGTCACAGCAACAGAATTCAAAATTGGAGGAGGGCCAAATTGTGAAGGGTCAATTCTTGAAGGTTGGAATCAAGGGAAACCCTTTCTGACATTTTTTGGGTTTTGGGCAAATATCACACTCCTAATTTTATAAAATTTTCTAGGCAGATTTAAGGGGTCAAACAGGAGTCCCAACTCATCCAGCGGCTAGAGGAGCTAAGGAGAATTTGGGCCAAAATTTCGAGGTTAACATTTGGCCATATGGCAATACTGTGCCTAATGCTCTGCTGAAGTATATTTTAGAAGTTGATTATTAGCCTTTGTGGAATAACTTATTGCAAAAGTATCTTGCTTAAGTTATTAGATCTAAGATAGCATTTTAATTCAATTAAATTAGCAGGTATGTCTAAATTTTGAGGATTGTAGTGTTATTTTATATCTCTATCGATTTGACAACTCTATTTGAGTGTGCAAAGATCTCTCATATTCGAAAACTTGGGCGTGAAGAGAAGTCCTCAGTTGGTCTAGCGAACTCCCAAAGCATAAGATCTAAAGAGCCTTTCTGATTGAAATCCCAAGATTTATCTAATGAAAATTCTCTTGCGGGGTTTCTTGGCTAGTGCCTCATTTAAACTCATTTATCTTTTATATATTGTACTCAGTAGATAGATCTGACTAGGAAGAGCTTATTTCTACTGATCTGGGAGCGGAGTTGGACTCATACTCCTCAGATCCAGTAGATATGTATATTATTTGTATAGATCTTATTTATTTGTAAAATAAATCTTGTAAATTATTTTATTCCTCTAATCTTGGTTTTGCAACTGGGGATTTTGGTGTTTGAATTATTTTTTTAATTTTTTGTATATATTGGGGTTTTGGGTATTCTTATTTTCATTTTTGGATCAGAGCTAGATCTAGGCCCCTGAGGGTAAGATCCAGTCTCCAAAATTTTTGCAAAGCCAGCGATTGAATATTTTGCAATAGATCTGAAGCAAAACTGTTTTTCAGAACAAGGGTTTCAAGTTTTAGGGCTCCTAAGACTAGATCTGCCTTCTCCTAGCCCAACACTAGCCCTCTTAGGCCTAGTGCTAGCCCTGATTGGCCCTAAATTCTTTTTGTTCAATTTCTGATCTAAATATTTAATTTTTTGAGGCTAATCATTTGTGTGTTTTGCAGAAAAATTGTGTTTCAAGTATTGAAAAAAAATGGCAACTTGGGCATGTGATCTTCAAGGTCTAGGTCCCAAGGGTTTGATCTCTAAACCCTCTTTTTCCTCATTGTTTGCTACAACAGTCATATACCTTTCTAATAGTGGTGAAAAACATATCTAAATGGTTTGAAATTAACTGAAAAAAAAAAAAATAAAATAAAAAAAATAAAAATAAAAAAAAAATAAAAAAATAAAAAATAAAAAATAAAAAATAAAAAATAAAAAAAATAAATAAAAAAAAAAAAAATAAAAAAAAAAAATATAAATAAATAAATAAATAAATAAAATAAAATAAAATAAATAAAAATAATAATAAAATTAAAAAAAAATTAAAAAAATAAAAAATAAATAAAATTAAAAATATAAAATAATAATAATAAATAAATAATAAAAATTAAAATAAAAAAAAAAAAAAAAAAAAAAAAAAAAAAAAAAAAATTGCTAAATACATTAATAAGTCACTTATGTTTAATGCGTATCAAAAATTTGTCCTAGATCTGCATTTTTTGGTTCTCTGAATAATTCTGTTTCTGAAGTGTGAAATATAACAGTGGCAAAATTTCATGTCGGTTAGCCTAAAATCAATTCCTAGATTGTCTAATACATTAAAGAATTAATTTCTTGAGTTGGGCATCCATCATTAAGCCTATTTCATGTTTTATTTGTTGACTGTAATAAATATATCAGATCTGATATAATTATAAAAATCACATCATAACAGGCTAAAAAATTCTGAAAATTCATGTGGGCAAGCTTGGAAAAATTTCGGTAATTTTTGGCATAAAGATAGCATTGATAGCTCAATGTTTTCATTGTCATATTGTAGTTGTCATAACATTTGTTTGTTGATGTCCTAAAGTTTTTCTTACTGCTATCCTGAAGGTTTATTGCTCATTAAATGAAACATTGGGTATAAATAATTCACTATTAGCTTATTGTTGTTATAACACGTTCTATTTCATCAATCTTATTTGATTAGCAATCTCATTTGCCATCTTTTAATTGTACTTTCATCATAAACATTACTTGGTTTCATTGTCTAACATAAATAAAATCCTAAAAGCACTTTTATTTAAAGGCATTTTGAGTTGTTGCTCCAACACCTAATTCTAATTGTCATCTTTCGTTTCATTGAGTAATTTCTTGTTGCTTCATTTGGTTATTGCGTTAAACTAATCTTTCTTTTGAACTTGAAGTAATATTGATTATAAGTGGATTGGCATCTTCATATATCCTAGGCATTCCATTTGAATGCATATTGTTTTAATTGCATCTCATTGAGGCATTGCATATCCTAGGCATTCCTAATTTGCCGGTTCAATGGTTTTTGGCCGCGGTTGATAGCACTCCACAATTGGATCTCGAAGGTATGGAAGCCTATCATTTCTGATGAAATTAATATCTACCCCTGTGCTAGAGGTTTCTTTATAGTAGATTTTGAAAATCCTGAAAGCAGACAATGTATTCTAGATTCCGGCCCTTCGTTTTGGGAAAAATCAGGCCAATTCATGAAGCCATGGAACCCATCATTCGATCCCTCTACAGCAGTGATAACCTCAGCACCAGTTTTGGTGAGATTGCCAAGCCTACCCTTGCATCTCTGGAATCTCTCCTCGCTAAAAGCTATCGGAAATGCAATTGGGAAATTTTACTGCAGGTGCCCAGAAACAGAGGAATATGCCAGGACCACCTATGCACACATCTGTGTGGAAATGGATTTCAGTGCCGGATTCCCAGCTGAAATAAACCTAACAAGTAAAGACTATGTGTGGAACCAGAAACTTGATTATGAAAGTGTCCTCTTCAGATGTCGATCGTGCTTTGAGACGGGGCATCTAGCCAAAAATTGCCCAAAAGCCTCTGAGAAAAATTTTGCCAGAAAAAACCACCACAGGTCCACATGGTGGGAAGGAGCACAAAAAGAACACTACACTGTCATCAAAGAAGAATATTCTAGAGAAAACTCTGAGTCACAAGAAATCAAGGAAGAAGGAAACAACTCTCAAAGCAATCAAGGAGAAAGCCCACCCCAACAAATCAACAGTTATGAGGATTTGAATACCGCAGAAAATAAATCTCCATTTAACAGCAAAGCATATCTCCTAAACCAAACTTCTCCGACTATAGATCGCGAAGCTAAGACACCAATGTCCCAAGAACCAGAAGAGATGAAGGAGATGCAAGACAAAGGAAGTTGGAAGACCGTAGAGAAAAGAAAGAAAGCTACAACACCAATCTCGCCAAGAAAGACGAGGAGCCAGACAAGTAAAAATTAAGAAAATTGTAGGTCTGATAGACCAATTTGGTCTCAGTGGACGTTAACCATCATCATCATCATCATCACCTAACTGAGATAACCAAGATGAGACTATGTTGTCCAATTAACACGTTCACACCCTACCTAGAGTATTACAACTTAAGAACTTGAAAATTTTGGAAATGCATAAAATGTTATTCAAGATCTTGTTGATCTATTTATTATAGCCCAACGTTCTATACAAAAGCCAATATTTAATTTCTTATTATTTTGTATCTTTTGATATATTTTATACATAGCTATCTATTAGAAAAATTACATTATGCCACTTCAACGGTGATTTTATCTAAGAAGATGCATTGTTGTTTCAAAAATATTTCACCAATAATAATATAAGAAAAAGCAATAGCAATAGCCCCGCTTCAATGTAATGCTAGTAGACAGTTAAACACTTTGTCAATCCCACCAGTGAATCAAGGTCTTGTTGGCTCTGTTAGGAATTTTATATCAAATGAGACTTGGTGGCCAATGATAGTTATTCCCATCACTAATTTGACAAACGATAACTTTTTCCATACATTTATAAAAACAAACTCACTTCAATTTCCAAAATAAATATGACAATAAAAAAACTTAATCACATTTTTTTTGTGGGCTAAGAAACAACTTTCTGTTCGTATATTGTCTTTATCTTCTATTTCTTTTTCATAATTCTAGTTCTCCAAGTCATGTCTTCTTCCCATAGTTACAAATGATGTAAATATCTCGTGTTTTTTAAACTATTCGTAATCATCGATGTAAATATTTTTATGTTGTGGTCTGACCCAACTATTTTCAGATTTTTTGCTCCTCGTGGCTGTATCTTTCACTTTTACAACATGTTGTCTCAGAGACAAGCGCCAGAGAAGATTGATGGACTTGCTTCATAAACCATTACACTTCTATGGAGCATCACGATGTGTACTCAAAATTTATGCCATATTTTTCTATAGTCCCAAAATCATTTCACACAGGTACTACTATGAATAGCTGTAAAATGCTGTCAAAATCTAATTTTCCATATTTTAGTTTCGTAGGGAGGGGTCTAATTTAGAAAGTATTATCTCTAAATCTTTTCTTGTTATTTGATAGGACTAACTCTTTTCTTGTTCTTTGATAGGATTGAGTTTTGGTATTGATGCACTAACTGATTTGGAAGGTACACTTCCGCTAGAAGAAATTATTCAGTAAAACGAGGTTATCCCAGAGTATACTAGTTATGTAAATGCCATTTATCTTGATTATGCTTGCAACTGACCTCTACAGGTCCAAATTTTGTAAAAGGAACTCTGTTTTGTTCTCATCTATTATCTTACTTCCATCCTTTTTGTTGCGAATAATTATAAGTGTCTTCTTTGTTGTAGGAAAAATAGCTTCATTGAAGATTGGTACAAATTAAGAGTTTACACATGCATAAGCATCTCTTATGTATTAGCAGCAGTTCTATGTCTTTGCAATTGGTGTTGTAGTTTTTGGGAGCTTCAATGGGTTCCTCAGATCATATAGTGAATCCAAATGGTGCTTAAGGTAGCATGGAAGGTCAATTTAATAGAATCACACACAATAGTTGCATGCTCAATTACCTTAAATTGAAATTCAACCCATGTAGTCATCAACAACCCGCTCCCTGCTCCTCCCCTTGCTCCTCCCCCTTAAGGCAGGGACCAGTTGTCGTGCAACACTCCTTGTTTGGTTTAGAAAATTATTTTTTGTTTAGGTTGTAAATTAATATAAATATCATTCATGCTTTATTCAAAACTCGTCTCATGACTCACGAGCCTTAAAAACTCGATGTAATCATTTGAAAGAGAGCCACAACTAATGACCAAGGAATCTAATATATATCAATGATGTTGATTCCATAAATTCCAATATGAATGGAAGGCTCCATAAAGATAACAAGTATGTTAGGTGTATATTATAGTTTTTAATTAAGCTGATAGGTTTTTCATGGTGAATTTTGTTCTCATGACACTGTAGAAGGTTCACCGACTATTAAAGAATATACCATTTCGAAGATGTGATTAACCATGGGCATTTGATCTATGATTTTCTTTGTCCGAGGTTCTTTGACTCTTAATAAGTGCGCGCCTGCCACATGGCAGAGTATGAAATCTTGATTGTGGAAAGGATATTACGCCATAAAGTGGTGGCTAAGCCCTTTAGCTTGGGACAAGGGGTTGATTCTTTAGAATACTACGCTACAAATGGTTCCAATTTGTAATGCATGGGACCACAACACATGCACCTGGGCCTTTATAATATCGGGAAATCATAATCGGAGATTTCATAATGTAGCATTTGGTTGCAGTCTTAACACTTGTGATCTCCGATGACTAACGTGGCCTGGTCTACGTGCAGAGGAAATGAGTGAAGCCACCCCCCATGAAATTTTATCATATATAACCTGTGTTAACCCTTTTCGCCCAACTTTACATAAAAACCTTTATCCGATGTGCCAATAACACTTGATTCCTTTGAACGATTTGTGACGATGGTGCTAGCCCCCAAATCGGAGCCCTCTCTATTGACGATTTCCAATCGGAAGTGTAACCTTGGTGCATGACATGCCAATTTGCCGATCACCTTCTACATTTGGCCCTTGCTCCTGTGGCTCTTCACATGATCGTCGTCTAGCCCCCGTGTCAAAGGCCTCTCTATCGATGACTTCCAATCAGAGGCATAACCTTGGTGCACGACATCTCAATTCTCTAATTTCTAATTGATGATCACCTTTTTCATTTGGCCCTTAGTCCTATGGCTCTTCATGTGACCGTAGTCTAGCCCACGTATTAAAGCCCTTCAATCGGAGGTTTCACTTCAATGCATAATATGCCTCAACTTTCGATCGTTGATCTCCCATACGTGACGCCATCACCGCCATGTATTTTCCATGTGTCGCCTTTTGAGTAATGCCACCTGTCACCCTTTTGGCCTAGTGTGAGCGTTAAAACTACCGAATTCGCCTGCTGCGTGTCAACCATGTTGCCACGTAGTGATGACGGTAGCCTCCACGTGCCACTTATCACAACCAATTACTGGCTACCATGCATCCCTTAATGCATCCACTCGATGTATGCCACATGCTTTTTATCGGATCCAATATTTTGTTGCCACGCATCCCTTTGGGAGGAGAGAGAAAAGGATTGAGCTTCTTTGGTTTTTCAGATAGATCCTTTGTTAATTTGTTATCGTCCATCGCAACACTTTAACACTAGCAACTTATTTCCGATGATTTCATCACATATCGCAACTCACATATCGATGCTTTTGAAATGTGGTCATTTTGCATCAATTGCAAAGATAAATTACATAGCCTGGATCCTCGACTTCCGATTGCCAATATCATAGGACCTCTAACTGTCGGTATGACCAATTACCTCCGAACTATGGGATCCAGGATTTTGTCAATAAGCCTATCAAAAAAAAATTACTTAAAATATTGTATCCATCAAAGGTCAAAGTATACCTTGCAAATGAAAAATGGCAAGAGCTATAGGGTATCGGATAAATGGAAATCAGAGATTTTAACATTGTCTACAAAGAAAAAAAGCTAACTCACCAATATAGGAAGGCTCCGATATGGGGCAAACAAGCAATCACAATTAAATCCATTTTTATTTCAATAGCCCATTGGTATTATCGACAATTTTAAATACATATCACTACGGAATTTCCGATAAATAGAGGCGGCCTTAGATTGAATCACATATTATAATTGTATCAGGTTTGGATATCGGAGCGAATAACAATCTCAGAAGTCAGAACTTGGAACTTGAAAAAAAAAGACATTTGGACGCTGAGAAGGATCGCTGGATATCTAAAACAGATAAGGTAGTGACACCTTGGACCTGCAGGACATCCCTGTTGGTATATTGGTTGGATGAACCTCTTTATAATAGAGTTATAACATCGCAAAACTTCTTTTTGAAATTTTCGATACATGTAGCATTTGTCCTGTATAATAATAAACAAATATCTAAATTCCAAACTTGAAAACTGTGATATGTACCTCCTACCACTAATATGTAGCCCCGATTATTTTATTATACCAACCTTAAATATGAAATCGCATCCACCCCTTATCATAGCTTCTGGAATACGACCTCTAATAAGATCCACTGTCTATGCACGTATCTTTCTTTTGTTGTCTATTTTATTCATTAATTACCATTCGTTAGTCGATTGTGCATTTACTGTCATTTTATTCTCCCTCATACGAAGATCCTATGTTTTATGCCAATGTACAAAGGCAAATTAATATGATTTATCACTCCTTTTTTTTCCAGATATTTCCAAAATATTTCTTCTGGTGTCAAGGTTTCAATGCGCAAAAAATATGATATATCTTTAATCAATATGCCACATTTTTTTAACAATTTCAACTTAAAACCTCTACACGGATCTTGGTCTTAGCGGATACTCTATTCAATAATCTAATTAATGGACCGACCATGTGCATTTATTTTCGAAAAGGATTCTTCTCATGTCAAAGTTTCAAATCAGAAACTCCCATCTATACTTAATCAATATGTCACATTTTCCTTTGATTAAGGTTTGGAACTTATCCACATATCTTGTTGTCGAAGACTGTTCTATTCAATAATCTAATTAATGGCCTTCCTATGTGCATTTATTCTAACTTTACTCTCACTCAAACAAGCATCTCTGTCATTGGTGACCTCGCGATCTCTCCCACGTGTCCTGACTCTGATTTATTGCTCTCTCTACTTAGCTGGTAGATGGGCGTGTGCTCTATTTAGCCTCTTCACGTCACACTATTCTGCTCATTTTTCGAGTTGCATTTTATGTTACTGTTGCTACGTTATTGTTGGTCTCTTGTTGTTGCTACTGTACGTTGTACTGCTTCCTTCAACCGGATAACTACCCCAAAATTTCAATAGAAAAAAGGTGAGAATCGAGAACCTACTAACCATATCGTCTTCTACACTTAGATGGAAAGTATCAATGTTTTCGTATTGCATATATAGCTTAGAATACTATGTGCATTGTCACGATGTACAAGACACCCGCCTGTTGATTTTCCAAAATGCCATATATATATATAGCCAACTTTCTATGCTTAAACATTTCAATTTTCCTTTCCCCTTTGACTATTGCCAAGAATCTAAATTGTACATCGTTCTTACTTCATTTGGCTCTAAATATGTCAATCCTATGAACAACCTTGCTCACTGCTTTATTTCCACTTCTCTTCCAATGTTGACGACATTTTATGGGCTTTCACCTTTCAGGACACCTCCTTTCCTCATCATCATGGAAGTTGCCTTGACAACGAATGCCATCACTTTGTTGCTTGTTAGCTCTACAGTGATCCAACCAATGCTCCAAATCATTGAACTCGGCCTTCTTGCTTCCACAAAGACATCATCCCAACGCTACCACATTTCCCTCTCTAATAGTACCTCTCAGCACAAAACTTTGTTTCTATCTACTTACAATGGCCATGTCATCTTTGGTGCGCTCTAATTGGGCTTGATTATCATTCTCAAAGAAGTCACTTGCACTTTTTTGCAAAACTATGTGTATGTTCACTCTTCACCATATTCTTCATGTTTTTTTGTTCCTTCCCTCTCTGCGCTACTGTCACTCCGACTAATACCACGTTGCTTTTCTCTTTCTTTCCTTATTTTCAAGACTCTACAAATTATTGAACTTGAAGTTGTCGAACATCATGCAAATTTGATTGGGGACCCAAATCTTCATCAAATTGTACAACCATCCACATACCAATCGATCTCTTTAATGTCACACGCCCCCTGCCTCATATACTCCTCCTTCGACACAGGATTCTACGTCATCAACTCATTTGTCCCCTACTCTGCCTGTTTCCATTCCATTCATGGCGCTAATCCCGTAACGTAAGAAATGGTTGATCTAGGGTAGGTTGCTTGGAAAAACATTTGTTTGCTCCTACAAGAATGCTCGAGGCTCCAGAAAGGTTTTTGGAATTGACCTCATTGATTCTTCCAATGAAACAATCCATCTCTCTACCTTTGATGATCTGGAAAATTCCTTCCATGACCTTGTCAAAATTGGGAAGCTTTACATGGATTCAAATGGCACTGTGAAACCAACAAACACAAACTACAACCATCCAGATAGAAAATGGGAAGTCTCCTTCTCTATAAATTCCACTTTTGAACCTTCCGTAGATGATGTTTTGGCAATTCCTTTCCACCGTTTTCGTTTTAAATATATAGATGAAATCAAATCTGTAAACCTCAGCTCAATTCTCAACATCATTTCCATTGTTAGGTCCACTTCTCCAACCTCCACAATTCTTCGAAGAGATGGCTCTTAAACACCTAGGAAAAATCTCATCTTGGAATACATGTCTAGCTATAGTATCGACCTCACCCTATTGGGGTGCATTGCCACACCTTGGGCAAGAAACTTCTCGAACTTACCTCTCCCACTGCTTCGACTGTGCTTGTAATCAAAGTGGTTCGCATAGCCGAATTTAATGGAAGAACTATTGGGACTATCTAGACCACCACCCTCGTTCTAGATCTTACCATTCCAAAGACTGAGCAACTCCAATCATGCTTTCATCAAAGGGGTTTCTCGGCCTCTTCACCATCATTAAGTAGAAAATTATCGGGGCCTTCCAAGTGGGGCCACCCACAACATACAATTTTCAACCTCATAGACTCGCATCACATTGGAAAACCAACATGGTCCTATATTCTTGGAACCATCACCTCTAATGACATGCAAGATTTCTACTTCCTTGCATGCCCTCTCTCATATGATGGCATGAAATGCATGAAAAAAGTTGTCAACCACTCAAATGGAATGTGGCATTGCATAAAATGTGGTGGGGACTTCTCAGAATGTGACTATCGATATGTGTTGAAATTTGAAATGCATGACCACACAGGCGTGCTGGAAAATGTCACTGCATTTGATGATGTTGCAACTGAACTCATGGGTGTCCAAGAAAAATACTTTTTCATACTCTCTAGTGATCCTGGTGCTATCCACAAGCTTTGTGAAATGGTTTCATGCCATCCTTTCCTCTTCACATTATCTATGAAAACATATACCTTCAATGGTGTGGATCGTTTGAAGTTTGTACTAATCAATTCAGAGGAAACCAATTATAGCTCTGCATGTTTCGTTCTCCTCCAGGAAATCGAAAAAATGTCTACTACTTCAGTTGTTCGATGCCTTTGAAAGTCGCTTTATTTTCCCCATGCCACCCTGAAGTGTAAACAATAACTTCTATATGCTTCTCCATTCATTTTTGTTTCATCCCTTTCCTCCCCCCTTCTTTTTTTCACTTCATCATAGTACTTCTCTTCTTTATGTATATATACCTATGTTACATGTTGCAGTTTCCACCTTTGCATAATTCTCCATCTTTTACTTTTACCTATAGTATATATGCTTTTTTTCTTCTTACTTCTAAACAAAATAGAATATTTACATCCTTTTATATTGTTTTTTGTGCACCTGCATACAAACACTATATTTTTACAAAGTGTTGTCATTTGGTTGCATTAAATCTACTTTGTAAATGAATGATAGATATCTATCAACTAGGACAATAATACTTCACTGAAATAAGATTGATTATGATCTCATTCTATGCTCGAAATATAGCTTTGACAAAGTTCCAACAACAAAATTTGAATGGCACAACATTAGTACATAATGCCAAAGAAACATAAACTCTATTATAAAAAAGGTTTCTCCAACCAATAAACTACAACTACTTTGTCATAAGCCACATGTACTTTAGAAGATAGAAGGCACTATTTCAAAAATATACCCACTAATGATGTTCTTGGTTTTGGGGGCTATGTACTTTATATTTGCGCTTAAGGCAACTCTTTCTCATCTCCTATATTCACTTGTTCTTGTGTCCCCATGTTTGCATCAAGATGGACATGCCAACATCTTCTGCAAAGCCCTCAAGAAATGCTCGGAAGAGACTCTTTATGCACAAAATAAAGACGCCTCCAACAAACAAAGACAACTCAAATATAAAGTGAATTTAAGCACCCAAACCTTTCCATATATAGCCCCATCTAATGTTTCTCTTCCCCAACATCCCCAACCTTCACTTGCAAACACATCTCCTTGAGCATTCCCTGCTCCAGTTGTACCTACCCCTCAACTTCCTCCATTCACTTCCAATTCTTGTGCATATACACCACACACCCCACCATCGACTCATCCCCCTTTAGCCTCCCATCCCCATATTTTGGTCAACCTACCCTTAACCATGCACACCACCGACTATGTGAAAGGATAGATGACCTCTCTCCCTTGCATATCTGCTCCATATGCAAAGAATCATACCCAAGTATGAAAAAAAAATCTTACATGGTAACCTCTGTTGCTCCCAATGTGCAACTAAAAAATCCACCCACTGCTTCTCCCTCGAGAACAAAATGGACCCTGGCAACCAACCATTTTTCGTTTCTTCTCTAACACAAATAGAAGAAATGCTCATATCACGTGTCAGCCCAATATTGCAAGTCACCCATGCACAAGGTGGACAATATAAATACATTGGTCATACTAATTGTTTCTCGCATGACATCACTACCATCGCCAACATTTCTCCAGACTTTCTTTCCAAATTGGACATCGTTGTTGTTATTAGGCATGGCTTTGACCACAAAACATATGATTTCATTGTTAGCCAAACACGTGTTCTTGCAACTTTAGAGTACAAACTAGCCCATGATCCCTACTACAAGGATGTCCAAATGGACCGAGATGCAATATTTGCCTTACTGGCTCACCCTATCGACATGTCTTCTCTTAACCGTCGCATCTCCCCCTCCTCTCCTGAAACACAACTTGAATTCCCTACTTTCGATGATAACATTCTTTCACAGCCCACTCCAACAAACCTCCGACCACCCTCTTTTGTATCAACACTCCCTAATTCCCATACTAAGCTTGAAGAAATACGCAACTACCTGCACTCGCCTCATCCTAATTCCACTACTTCTCTTTCCCGGCTCTCTGTTTCCCCCTCTGCTATCAATGAATATACCATAGAAGGCCTCCATGCTACGGTGTTTCCCACACTCTTCCCCAGAGGGGCTGTTATGATTGGTCAACCAAGTCTTAGAAAAGTTGAAATGCAAGAATATGTTGTTCACCTCATAAGCTACTATTATAACCATTTTTCCCAACATCCAAGATTTTGGTATTACTTGTACAACCTTATGTTGTGGCATTGTAGTCAAGCAATTGTTGTTGTTTTCGTGAAAAGAAACCTTGAAGAGGGATTTCTGATGACCGTTGCAGACCTTCGTGTACGCCTCCATGAAATGCCCAATTCCATGCTTCCTGGCCTGATTATGTACTTTGGATGAGGCCTTAGAGGGACACGTTCATTCTGGAAAAAAATCATAGGTGAAATCACCAATATGATCATACAAGGTAGCCCTACTTTATTCTTCACCCTAAGTGCAACTGACATGAAATGGCATGACATGCACACGATCATTCCTGGCAGCCCCCCCAAGATTCATCTAAGCTGTCTCGATGGAAATTCAAGAATATAATCAATAATACACATCTTGCATCGCAATACATTCACTGTCTATTCACAATCTTCCTCAAAGAGGTCTTGCAAAAAGGTTTACATGCAAAGGACTTCTGGTGCATGTTTTTCCCTCACCATCCTTCTCCTTTTTGCTTCTTCACCTGGATGTACAATCACCTCACAAAATATCTTTCTTCATCTTTGTAGGTATGAGTGGAAACATAGGGGCTCTACACACATACATGGTTTTCTTTTGGCTCGAAAATGCATCTGATATGGACAACCTCGATTGGGATGACCAAGTCATGATGGATGGAACCAAGTCCTTTTTCGATGAACACATTTATATTTGGAATCCTCGCCCTGCTGAACAATGTGGACCTTATGTACACATCTCTATAGAGAATGAACCATGCATCCTCCCATCGCCATTGATATTTTCATCCTCTCGCCTTCAGGACTACAGGGATCTTCTTGATTGTGTTCAACAACATACAAAGGTCCACCCCTCTTCATGTCTTTGAAAAGAAGGTCGTACTCTTATTTTCTGCTATGGAATTCCATGGGATTTGAATCCCACCTCCTCTTTGATCATTGATGACAGTGGATGAAAGAAATATGTCCTCGCTCGTAACGATAATAAGTTAAATGTACACAAATATGACATTTTATACATATGGAGAGCAAACATTGATTGCCAACTAGTTTTGTCTCGACATGTTGTTCTCTGCTACATCACGAAATATGAAGTGAAACCAGAAACAAAATCAAAAGGTGTCGGAAAATGTTGTCATGTGTCTCCTAGTTTGTCCACCCCAAAACACCTATTGTTAATGTTTTTCGAAAAATTTTAATAGAAACAATCGCCGATAGGGACATCAGCAAAAATGAAACATGCCACATGCTATAAAAACTGCCCCTTTCACTTTGTAGCTGCTCATTTATTTCCCTCAATGTTACTCGTACTATTTTCAACGTGTTTCTCATGGTCCAGGTTCCCCCTTCCCAACACCACCCTTCATTGTAGCATACATGAATAGACCTCCTTCGCTTGAAACACTAACTCCTCTTGAAGTTTCACGTTCCTAGTCCTTCTTTGCTCGCTGGAAACATAACCAATGGAAACAAATAAATCCTTGCAAGATTGTTCATGTCCTCCTTTCCTATTCCTCGATCCCTTCTCCTGCTAATACATCCTACACGTCTTTCTGTTGGAGTGAGCTACTTCTATACTTCCCTTTCCACACCCTCCCATTAGACATAGGCTCCACTGATGAAGAAATCATTTCACATTGGGAACAAAAAAGAAATGTGTATGTTCCATGGCATGTTCATCGAGCGCATGAAACCCCCCTTTCCCCTTGCTCTAATGACACCTCTACTAATAATATGTCGAACCCCCCTGAATCTGTAGAGATCAATGAATGTCAATTCCTTTCTCAGCTACACCTTGGAAACAACATGGAAATTGATGACATTGACGTGCTTGGACATCGCGACTTTGAATCTAATCAAGATTGGGCCCATACTACTATCCATCTCCCTTTGCAAGAGACAGTCATACGTTTCATAGACTTTAGTCGCTCATCCACCCAAATCCATTCTAGCCCGTCTCTAGTTCCCCGCTCGCTCACCTCACTATCGCCCACCCAACAAGTTTATTTCACCATGTCCTCACCCACTTTAGGACCATTTACTCCATTCCTCCACTTAGAATGCTCATCCAAGGTACTGCTGGCATGGGGAAGTCTCATTTAATTGATTACCTAAAAGATACATTTCGTGATGAATCTCTTCCCAATTCAAGTCCATTGCTCCTACTTGTTCCAACATGTGTTGCAGCATTTAACATAAAGGCACTTACAATCCATTCTGCCCTTTGCATCCTGAAAGTGTCAATGCATCCTCTTGAAGGCCAACCACTTCTGCATCTCAAAGAAAAACTTTGTCATGTCAAATACATTTTAATTGATGAAATGAGCTTTATTAGTCCTAAACTTTTTTCACACATAGACGATTGTTAAAGGGAGGTATTTCCTTCGTATCAGAATGTGCCTTTCGATAGTCGGTCTATCATACTTGTTGGTTATATTGGGTAACTACCTCCTATGAAGGACATCCCCATGTATGTCGACACATCACATGGAAATGCCCTTTGGCGCAGCTTTGACATGGTCATCACACTGTCTACCATCTTTCATCAATAGGGGATGAATTCTCTTCAAATTGCATTCCAACAATTGCTCATGAAAATCATAAGTGCAACCAATAATCAAAGACTGGAGCGTTCTCATGTGAAGGAAAAATTCTCTTTTGTCAAATGATGAGCAGTAGGAATTCCACAATGCTATCCACCTATATCGAACCAACCTAGCTGTTGAATTGCATAACAAACAAATGCTAAAAAAATTGAACATGCTAATTGCACAGTGTTGCACGGAGAAAAGGTACCACTATCCTACTGGTGCACAGGAACAAGGTGAACATTTGGATGAAAAAGTTATTATTTGAAATGAACAAGAGTTTTTCCTCACATGTAACTTGTGGGTTGAAGTAGGTATTGTAAACAGAGCACTTGGAAAAGTAGTTTCCATTTTCTATGCACCTGGATCAAAACCTCCTCAATTACCATCCTTTGTTGTTGTTGACTTCTTCCAATACAAAGACCCGCCATGGGATGCCTTCAACCCATCTTATGTTCCACTTACCCCAATAATGCGAGGGTCTCGCAGGAAAATTCCCCTTCGAATGGCATGGGATTTGACAATACATAAATCACAAGGAATGGCATTACCAAAGGAGACAATGGACATTAGCAACATAGGCTGACACAACTTAACATTCAATGCTATCTCCAAAGTTCAAACATTGGCTGATCTTCGCATCTCTCCACCATTTTTCTTCAGTCGCTACTCCTGCATGCCAAGCGATGTTTATATCAAACGTAGGCAGCAAGAGGAATCCATGCTAGCATCAAAGTCTTTACAGCCAACTGTAGTTTGATCGTTGCATCTAGCCCCTTTTGATTCCCTTTCAGTAAGAATACTTTTAATTCAATTTCACAATAGTTTCTTTCTTTTACAAATAGTTGCTACAAAGCTCAGTTAGAATTCAAAAAAAAATACAATGTGCATTCGTCTTTAGAAAGAAAAAAAATGGACAAACTTTATAAATTCACATTTCGCTAATTGGTATGAGCATACTTTTACAACTCTGCTTCTAATCAAATACTTACAAAAAATCTTGGTAGGGAAATAGAAAATAAAATATATGTTCTCACTTACTGTCAAATCTCTTTTCAGTGGTCCAAGGAGTGACTTACCACAAAAGTTGGTAGTGGTTTTCCAAACAAGAAAAGGACTCGAAACCTACTCTGAACAAACTTTCCAAATTGTCGTGGTAAAAAATACAACACCCCAAGTTTGACTCTATTTTTATCATATTAACAATGGGGACCCCTATGTATTTGCCACTGCCTTTTGGATCATTTGTTATTTCACATTTTCTTATCGTGTCGTCCTGTTTTATTTTTCAATTTGACTTAATCTTATTTTTAAAGCTTCCTTTTTATTATTCATTAATTAGAATAAATGAAACAAATAGCCCCGATTCCAAGACTTGTATTTACATGCGACTTAAACCCTTTTATATTGAACTAGCCCCTTTCAATTTCATTTTAGTAAGCATTCTTCTGATTCAATTTTAAAATAGTTGCTTTCTTTTACAAAGAGTTGCTGCGAAACTCAGTTATAATTCTAAAATTTTTCCCCTTTCTAAAATTTTTTTAATGTGCAATTGTGTTTAGAAAAGAAAAAAATGGACAAACTTTACAAGTTTTCATTTCGGTGATTGATGTGAGGATGGTTTTACAACTCTAATTCAAATCAAATACTGTCAAAACGATTGACAAGAAAAAAAAAACAAAATTGTTCTCACTTACTGGTAAATCTCTTTTCATCCTTAAAGGTGTATGTTCCGATATGTCATTACCTCCCATCTTTGATATCGTAGAACCTGCAATATTAACATATCGCAATATTACAGTATAACGCTTTATCACATATCGTAGATTAGAGGTTTTGATTCGTGTCACATAACAAAACGTTGATAGGGAATCTTCGATTTGCTAAAGTGAAGTATGATATGCCATGTGGGGTCCTCTGATAGTCCTTGTTATAAAACGCTGAAAACTTTTAAAAAGGTTATCACTTATGTGTTTCGGAGTTTAGATATTTGCTTATTATTATAAAGGACCAATGTTATATGTATCACAGTGTTAGTATCAGAGATTTATAAAAGAATTCCTCCAATGTCATAGCCCTAATATGAATCTATTATCAAAAGATTCCTCTGACCAATAGACTACAGGCGCTTTATTGAAAGACACATTTGCTTTGTAGCTCGAAGCCACTATTTGGAAAATATAACTAGTAATGAAGATCTTGGTTTCGGGGGCTATGTTTTATTCGTTGCAACATTCAAAATGAGACAACACAAAATATTGGTGATATGGGTACCTCCAATGTGGAACGAATGTGATAGCTCATTTTAATAATTGTATCGGGTCCATAATATCGAAGGTTTCACTATCATAAATAATCAAAGAATGGCACACTTTGTAAACTTGCGATATAGTAAAGCTCTGATATGTTGGATGCGAAATTACAATTAAACTCATTTTAATATCAATATCATATCCATATTATTGGCCATATCAAATGGTCACACATAACCAAAGTTCCGATAAATGAATGTGATCTTATATTAAATCCAATATTATAATTATATCGTGTCCGCAAGTGAATCGATGATAGCCGATTTGATGTTCGAGGTTTCATTCAAAAGTCTCGATATCAAATCAGACACGAAATTCTTATTAATCAACGTTAATACACCATATGGGATCTAGATATCAGAGATTGGAGCAAATCAGAGGCTGCAAATTATCGCATATCGGAGCACACACCTTTAGCGATATCAGTGGGATATGGATATCGAAGGAAGTGCTCTATCACAAGTCACAAATCGGGGGGTTTCAAGTGCTAACATATAATAAAAACACTAAGTAACCAACTGCGCATATATGATATCGTTGTTCGTCTCTATACTTAAAAGTTTTCGATTAAAGCACATCAATAAACTACAGATACTTTATCAGGAGACGCATCTACTTTATAACCTAAAATCCACTATTTGCCCATGTTGAATATCGCACATATTCCATCTAGTCTCATTTTCAAAGTTTTCATATCCATGTCTTTGATACCACACCTCCTCTGCTACTTGTTGCTTCGTAATAAGCTCTCTTTTTGGCTCAAACAGGGATGAACTCAGGGTCCACATCTCCTATCGACGTTGCTTTGCGCCTCTTGGTGCAAATGCTAGTTATTATATTCGTTGAAAGCAACGGGTATATCGCAATCGATATCATTTTGACCTAGCATTAATTTTGCTGATTTTTGAAATACCAAATTGTTTTAGAAAAAAGTGAATATTTAAAATTATTTAATTTATTTTTAATTATTTTCATCGACCAATGATTTGCATTGATTTGGGATTTGTTTCTTAAGGAAATTTTTATTTGTTGGGTTGTTTTTATCCCAAGGTTACTTTGGAAACGTTTATCCAACGTTTGGTGAAGACAGTAGCTTAGCAAAGGATTTGTTAAGTGCATTTGTCAACTAAAATTTGTATCCAAAGTTTGGTCAAAGAAATTTGACACTTCTCTCGAAGCTAACTATCCTCCACATGTTCTCAACTTAGCCCTAAGCATAGGCCTGGTTTCATTTGAATCTCTATTTTCCTGTAGTTTAATACCTTCTTTTTTGATGCACACACCAATTCACTTGGTTTAATTCGTTGAACTGCTCTTCTAAAGGTGCTTACAACTACTATTGAAAGAAAAAAGTGGAAACTCGATTTCTAGTAATATAAGGACACATTCTTTCAGCAGGGGTGATTACTGTGGATGTTAGGAATAACTCTGTATTATGAACATGAAGAAATTACATAAAAAAAATTAGTCAATAACTTATTACTCACTACCTCACTAGCTCCATCCTCTTAAAGGAATCATCTAAAATAGAGGTCGATGGAACTAGAGCTTTACACTCACTCATATTGCTTCTTCCCCACTACCGACCACTGAAAGAATGCTCTCTTAGCAATTAGCCCTGAAATGGGTACTACAACCCTAATCTATGCCCCTAGAATTGCAGCTTTGAATAAAGGGGTTGCAACTTTGAATAGAGAGAGTTCACCTCTAACCATGCAATTTCCTTTGTTGAAAATACCACTATTCCTGCTCGGTCCCAAATCATACATTAAACAGACCCAAATTAAGTCAAATTATACCATGAGTAAACGAAAAAAATTCAATAACCTAAATTTCAAAGGTTAGGGAGGAAATTAGTAAACACACATTTAATAAATTCATAATAGGAGAAAAAATAAAAAAAAATATCAAGGGTATTGGGTGCTTAACAATTTGAGGTTTTTTGGAATTTGAATTTATTTTTGCATAATCCATACCTTTTGGAGGCCGAAGATAAGAAAATTTTTGAGCACTGCAATCCTCGTTATTCTTGTTGATAACTAATAGGTTCTATTGGGCATGATAGGCATAAGCTCATTGTTTCATAAATTTCAATTAATTTATGCACCCCTCATGCAGGTCAAGGATGCCATTCCACAGTAATGGATGTAGTGTCGTGTCACAGCCAGGATGCAAAGTCTAATATATATGTATATTATCTTTTATTATTCAACTTAATTTTGCAGTGCCACGATTTATGTATAGGCTGAGATTGGAGAGTGGAACACGAATTTAGTGACTAGATGTGAAAAAGAAAATCGATGGCCCGGAATTTCGACAGCTAGTGATTCAGTCCACCGGAAGGGAAGTAATATTTTAGTATCCCATGAAAGGATTAAAAATTATGCGAGTGATGATGGATGCATGTAACATCACCTACATTCAGCCAGACTCTCAAACCATCTATTGTCCAAATACCCTTTCCAAAGTGCATGAACACACTACACTGACTTGCAAGTTTGCAACTATTCTTTCCTAAAATCATTCACCTACTGCTTAGGTCCATAGTCGAATATGGGAGGTGTAAGACCCCTCTGCATCCTCTCACACTACTGTATGAGTACATAAATGGTGCATGTCCACTCATTAATAGAAGTAGAGTCGAAAGAAGCATACCTGGAAGCAATTTCTCTTGAATCAGTTTTTCTTTCATCTGTTTAAAAAGAACCAGATTCATACCTTCCAGGCGCATATACAAATGTGGTATTCATACCTTCCAGGTGCACACATGGGGTAAAGAGCATAGATATCCACATCGAGAATAAGCACATCAAGAGTCCACAATCCCATGTCCAAAAACGATAAATGATTGACTTGGGTTAGCTTTATGATAACGATTGGATAAGTGGGGGAGGGCGCAGATGGGCACATGCGAGCCTCAAGTGTCTAACCTACCTACTTACTTTCTTTCTTTTCTTTTTATCTCTATGATTTATTTTATTATTTTTCATTAATTTTTTTAATTTACAATTTCAATTATTATTTTTTGTTCTAACAACGTGGCACAATGCTCATGCCCTTGGTCATTCATAGCGTCTGATTCCTCGTCGCTAAGTTGGTGGAGGTAACCCCAAATCTGAATTGCTCTCCATTTTGATCTCCGTAGGCTAGTGGAGGTAACCCAGGGCTACCAATTTCTCTCCATTTTTATCTCTACCATTGTGGGCCTCCATATCAGCCCTTTATCGATGGGAGCATGAGAATTCATTGGCCTCACCATCGCAAATATAACTTAAACTCACATGCTTTCTGCAACATTCAACGTTCACTAAGAAGGTCATCTGGTTGATCTTCATTTATTTTTTCTTTGCTCAATGCTTTATGAAGACAAGGATGGGGATCGAGTTGTGGTGCAACAAGCGACATGGGGTGCATTGGTGAGGACAATTTTAGGATAGCGATGAAGAAAAATTCAAAATCCACTGGAGCCAATGTAACTTCCATTATATTTAGTGTGGTTCATTTTAATTGTTTTATTCTTCATTTGTACAATATTTTCACGAGTCTGTCTTTCTAAAAATAACTTCCATTATATTTAGTGTTCTTCATTTTAATTATTTTATACTTTCATTTGTCCAATATTTTTATGAGTACTTTGTTTTCCCAAAAATCACCAATATTAGAATTATATTTTATGTTTCATACAAGTGCATTATTATAAGGATGAAACAAAATGAAATGGTATATGTGGTTTTTTTTGGGTGGGGTGAAAGGTGAGGATTAAAAAGTTGTCTTATCACTGTGTTATTGTATTGTACTAGTTTTTTTTGTCATTGACGCTTAGGTTATTAGTTATAACCTGAGTTTCTTAACCTATGCATACTTGCGTCATTGTTAGTTATTCTCACTAGGTGTTTCTTTCTCGACTTGTTCAAATATTAACCTTGTAATGTTCAGGTGACTTATTCCAAATTTGTCAACAACAAATTGCTACACATCAAAACTCTTGAAATCACCAAAAAAACTAAGCAGTGGGTAATGTATTGAAGTTCTTTCTCTCTTTAGGTTCTTTTCTCTGTGTTTAAGTTTGATTTAGCTCTAAGTTAAAAAACAAATTATTGTTTGTTGTACAATCAACAATTCTTTTATATTTTTGGCATTTTCCTTACAGTGCCTAAGTAGATTCAACTTGTTAAATTGGAAATTTGGGAATATTTTTTAGAAAGATATTTGAAGTTGTAAGTAATTGTGGTATTTGAGTTATACATTTTGGTTATATATTCAATTAACAAGATATATATATATACACTCGGGGGACATGGAGTCAATTCATGTCCTCCTGTTTATAAAACTGGTTACTTATGAGGGATTTGAAACATAGGTTTTTTAGTTTACACAATATTTCATATCATGTTAATCACAATTGCCTACGGGAAATACAAGATTTTTTTTTGTAAGTTTGGTGGGAGTAAATCATCATCATGTGCAATATATCATGCCATTATTGTCTATCCAAGTTCCCAATGAACAAAAGATGTGAATTTTAAATATTACATTAAATCATAATATTATTTATAACTACTAATAATTTGTTAATATGAGAAATTGTTTGTCATTTTAATATGATCTCATATATATTATTTTCTTGGGAAAAAAATATGTTTTCTAATTTTAAAATGTGTTTTTTTAATATATATATAAATAATCTTATAAAATAAATAAGTAAATTTTTTATTTTTAAAAATTTAATAAATTAAAGTTAATTTCAATCTGAGTTTTTTAATTAAAAAAATAAGCCAGTTAATAATATTGAAAATTATTGTTTTTTTTTTAATAATGTATCCTAGAAAAGATATCTAATTCATTTTATATTTAATATAAAATTGACATATATTATTTTAAAAAATATATTAAAATGTTTAATTTATTTTATACTTAACGTGAATTATTTAAAAGTAAATATTAATGAAATAAACTTAATATGTGATATTCAAAAATAATATTAATAATAAGAAAAATATTTCAATATCATGTATTCATCATTATGATGAGGAAGATGAAGAAATATTTCCATTTGGAATTGACATATTAGATTCATCATTGATAAAAGGGAAGCAAATCCATGGAAGTGAATTTTTTTTCATATTAGAGAAACTTGAAGAAAAGGTTTCATTTAAAGGGATTTGACCTAGTACATAAAAAATAAGTCCAATGTTAAGATAGATTTACTCTAGTTACATAAAGACATTTTATAATGTAATATAAGATAAATATATATTTTCCTTCAATATTAATAAGAAATTGAAAAAATATATAATTATTTTAATATTTAAAAAATTATAATTTTTTAAATATTTATTATAAACTAAATATTTACAAATTTAGAAAAATATATATTATAACATTAATTAGAGCGGGGAACAGGCGACGGAAAGGCGACGGAGGAGCGATGGTGTTTAGCGACCGCTAGGGTTTTGACAGTCCGGGCAACCTGCGGCGGCAGGGTTCCTGCACTGTGCACCCAGATCTGACACGGGCAGCGGGTTCTCCAGACTACAGGCGGATCAGGCGGTCCTAATGGAACCCCCGCAGGGGCATGGGGCAGCACTTCCGCCCTTCATCGGAGGCCAACAAGGACCAGAGGGTAATCCCAGCACAGATTCAACGAATCAAGTCCAACCCACAGGGGAACAGCAGAACACGGCGGATCCACCAGCTTCAAATGATCAACCAAAGGTTAGTTCCTCCACTTGTAAACCAGTTGCCATCCATAGGCCAGAAGTAGAACTGCCCAGTGATAGAATCAATGGAAGAATTCAATATATGAGAGACCACACCCTTATTGGCAAATTTATGGGCTTCTGGCCTAATGAAATCGCTCTAAGAGGATGGATCAACCATAAATGGAAGCCAAAGGGTGAAATAACCCTTCTCCTAGGTCCAAAAGGATTTTTCACAGCCATTTTCAACTGCCTGGAAGACAGAAACAGAGTTTTCGATGGGGGGCCATATTTCTTCAACTCTGCTGTACTCTACCTCAGAGAATGGGTCGCCCGATTCAATCTTGACAAGGAAGACCTTAGCTATGCTCCAGTATGGATCAGACTATATTCGCTGCCATGGGAATATTGGGGTGAGGACTCGTTAAAATCCATTGGATCGGTGATAGGAGATTTTGTCAAAGTGGCAAAAGAAACCAAAACAGTGAGATACACGACATATGCCTCATATTCCAGGATATGTGTCTATATGGATCTAAAACAGCCTTTACCAGACACGGTAAAACTCTTCCATGAGGATCATGACTGGATCCAAGCGATTGACTATGAGCAGGTGCCCTTTCGTTGCAGGAAATGTCATGTTATTGGGCATCTCTTCCGAGATTGTCCCCTGGACAAGAAAGCAGAAACCCCAATGAATCAAGAACCACAACAGCAGGAGGGCTTCACAAAAGTGACAAACAGAAGGCGTGGAGGCAGGAAAATGAACGCACAGCCGAAGTCAGCACCTGCAGAGAACTCCATTCCCTCTTCCAGCAATAGCTTTGAGGTGCTTGCAACAACGACAACACAGGAGGAACCCAGCAAGGAACAGTCAGCTCCTAAAGCGTCCATGCAGGAGAAATCAATCTCAACCCAACAAAATGAAAAAACTCAGCCGGTTTCAGAAGCCTGGAACAATCCTGCAATGGACATTGATAATCCTTCACAGAGCAAGAATAAAGGGAAGGAGGCCGAAGAAAATCCGCACGACATACAGTTCATGGAAGACGACAGTGAACCTATAGATATAGGGGAATTCGACCTGCAGGGTCTAGAACAAGCCTGCAAATCAGGCAACTTTGATAAGATCCATGAAACCCAAGTCGACAACTTAGTGGAAATATTAAACAAGGCCCAAAAGAAATATTCCCTCGGAGTACAAACAGGCAGTAAGTGGGATGGCAAATTCGCCTCCAAAGACAGCAAGAAAAGAGGAAGGAAAACAGCACTGGAAAGAACAATCAAGCTTGGCGAAATCCTGGTGGACTCTGGCAGATATGCCAAACTCACCAAATATTTCAACACCAACTTCAAACCTTCTCAATGAAGTTAATATCTTGGAATATAAGAGGGCTCAATGGCCCCAAGAAAGGGAAACTCCTAAAAAATCTGATCATGGAAGAAAAACCATCAATTCTATTTCTACAAGAAACCAAATGTACGTTGAATTTTCTGGAAAAAGCGGCGGCTAAAGCATGGCCTGGAGGTCAAGTGATAGCAGTAGACGTGCAAGGGGCTTCAGGCGGACTTGCCATCTTATGGGATGCAAGAAAGATACAGCTAGATAACATCCATGCTAACAAAAACTTCATTCAAGCTGTTTTTCATCTTCTGGGCACTAACATTTATGGCCACCTCACGAATGTTTATTTCCCACAAGAAACGCAGCAGAAGGCAGCAATTCTAAAATCAATAGAGCAGCTAAACACAGATAGGATGCACCTGCTTTGGTTGACCGGAGGAGACTTTAATATGATAGCTACATCAGAGGAAAAGCTCGGTGGCCGCTGCAGAACCAACAAGGATGGCACGCTACTAAAGGATTTCATACAGAGTAACTGGCTTATAGATCTTCCTACAGACAATGGCCTCTACACATGGACAAACAAACGAGTCTCTCCCATGCAGATTGCCTCCCGTCTGGATAGGTTCCTGATCTCAGATAACGCCGTCCATGTCGGAGGAGAATTCACGGCCCACATCATTCCATTTTCAGGTTCAGACCATTGGCCCATAGAGATGCTCTAGTGTAGGCCAGGCAACAATATTAAAAAACCTTTTAGATTTGAAGCGTTTTGGCTAACACACCCAGAATTCAAGGACTTCATCACCACTACTTGGCAAAACAGCAATCCAACTGAGCACTCCAAAATGGCAAGATTTCAAAAAAAGCTACAGTTGCTCAAAGGAGAAATCAAGCAATGGAATAAAAATACCTTTGGAAACATTTTCAAGGAAAAGGATAAGATCCTCAAAGATCTAAAAAATATTCAGCAGCGATTAATCCTTGAAGGGCGATCAGAGGAGCTAGCGCTAAAGGAACAAGAAATGGAAGCAAAACTCCTGGAACGAGAAAGACAAGAGGAACTACTATGGAGACAGAAATCCCGAATCTGATGGCTGAAGGAGGGGGAGAAGAACACCAAGTTCTTCCACAGAACCACAGTGCAGAGAAGGATGCACAATCAAATCTCCCAGATAACTAATGCCCAGGGAGATAAGCTGGAAACCCAGGAAGAAATAGAAAAGGAATTCCTTCAATATTTTAAAGCAATGAGTCAGGAGCCAAACATCAACAGAGCAGAAGCCATAGACAACATCACTAGGCACATTCCGCGGCTGATAACAGAGGAGCAGAACTCCCTGCTTCTCAAGCCCATAAGTCTCCAGGAGGTTGAAATAGCTGCAAAATCTTTAAAGACCGGCAAAGCTCCGGGTCCCGATGGATTCTCATCAAATTTTTTCCATCATTTTTGGGAATTAATTAAATGGGAAGTGTGGCAAGTTGTGGAAGAATCACGCAGCCTGCGCTGGATGTATCCAGGCCTAAATGCAACTTTTATAGCTTTAATCCCTAAAGCGGAGGACTCCAACTCCCCTGATAAATTCAGGCCTATCGTCCTATGCAACATCATTTACAAGATTGTCTCAAAGGTTGTGGCGTTAAGACTAAAACCACTCCTCCCAGGAATTATCTCTCCTGAACAGTCCGGATACGTCGAAGGAAGGCAAATCACTGACGGAATAATTCTCTCTCATGAAATTATTCACTCTCTAAAGCATTCAAAAAAACCATGTATGCTTCTAAAAATTGATCTTTCAAAAGCTTTTGATAGTATAAGTTGGGATTACATAAAAAAAATTCTAAGTGCGTTCGGTTTTGCCAACGCTTGGATTAGATGGATCATGAGTCTGGTATCGTCTTCTTTCTTTTCCATCTTGATCAATGGAATCCCCACCCCAACTTATCGTTCCTCAAGGGGACTGAGACAAGGTGATCCTTTGTCTCCGTTTTTGTTTATCATCATGGCGGAAGGCTTGGGAAGAAGCCTTACCTCTGCTGTCCAAACCCGTGCTCTCAAAGGCATCAGTCTACACAATGCTCCTACCGTTTCCCATCAACAATTTGTAGACGACAACATGATCTTCGGCCACTCCTCAATCCAAGAAGCCCGTTCTCTAAACTCTCTGCTTAACAACTTCTCTGTTGCCTCCGGAGCCTGTATTAATAGAGTCAAATCCCATATTTTATTTTTTAATACTCATCCGACTACTCAGCGAGCCATAGCCCGTATCCTGGGCTTCTCCATCGCTTCCCTGCCCTCTAGCCCCCCTCCTCGACTCTGCTCAGAAACACTCTTCTTGGACCTCTCTTCTGGAAAGGCTGGAAGCAAGACTTTCGCTTTGGACTCACCGCTCCTTAAACATGGCCAGCTGCCTAGTGCTTATCAAGGCAGTCTTACAATCCATGCCCTTATACTTATTCTCAATATTGGCAGCACCAAAGTGGGTTTTAAAAGCTATCAAAAATCTGCAACGAAACTTCCTTTGGGGCAGCACTGGTCTCAACAGAAAATGGGCATTAGTAAAATGGGAGAAAGAATGCCTCCCTAAGAAAGCAGGAGGAATTGGTCTTCGGGATCCTGAACACAGCAATGGAATCATGGGAGCTAAAATATGGTGGAAATGGCTATCTTATCCAGGGACACTATGGGCCAGATTCTGGACAGCAAAATACGCCAACAATCTTCCTCTGGAGGAGCGTATAAGAATGACAGAAATAAGCAAAGGCTCAACTATATGGAATTCAACGATATTGCACAGGGACCTTATCCAAAAACATAGTTTTTGGGAGGTAAAGGACGGAGGCACAGCACGATTCTGGACGGATTCATGGCAACAACTCCCAAGTTTAGCTCACACAATCCAAGATATTCCAGCGCATAATATTCAATCGCAGGAAACGGTTAATCAATTCTGGAAGGACAATCCTGAGTCTGATCACCGAACCTGGAGAGAGGTTCAAGAAATTATTCCAGATAGCCCGGCAGAAGTTCAAAGGTTTCTGGCTAACGAGCTCCAAAAAAAAAGGATTCTCAAAGAAACCGATCAGGATAAACTGAGGTGGGGATACGAAGAGAAAGGTACATACACAACCAAAGAAGCTTACCTTATTACTCTCAAAGATCAGCTGACCAAGGACAAATTATGGGAGAAAATCTGGAGTCCCCCGATCTGGCCAAAAATCTCCACTTTCCTTTGGCTCCTATCTCACAATAGAGTTCTCACCTGGGACAATCTCAGAAAAAGAAAATTTGAAGGACCCTCAATATGTCTAAATTGTAAAATGGAGGAGGAAACTGCTGTGCATCTAATGCAACTATGTCCATTTAGCAGGAAAATATGGGAGAAAGTCACATTTAGATGTCAAAAGGAAGGCCGAGAGATGGGAGATTTAAACAATACTCTACGCAAATGGCCCCAGCAACCCTACCAAAGTAACCTTCTCAACTCGCTTTGGCAAATACTCCCCGGAATAGTAATGTGGAACCTATGGAAGGAGCGCAATCGTAGAATCTTCAAAAACCAGTCAATGGATGAGCAACAAGTATGGAAGATAATAAACCAGAACGTACAGGAAACACTATCCATAAAATGCTGGTCCCAGGAGGAAGTCCCATCCAGTGACAAGGAGCAAGCAATATGGTATAATTGGCAAATCAATCTACAATCTTCCAACTCTCCTACGAGCAACTCTAGCAGACAGCAGGATACCCCTTCGATCTGGTCCCCTCCACCCATCAACACTTACATGCTAAATTTTGATGGGGCTTCTAAAGGAAACCCTGGACTCACAGGATATGGAGGAGCCGTCAGAAATCATGAAGGTCAAGTGCTCAAAGTTTTCTTTGGCTCCATTGGATGGAACACAAACAATGTGGCTGAACTGGAAGGTCTCTGGAGAGGCCTTATCATGGCTCAGCGAGAAGGAATTTCGCCTCTAATTGTGGAAGGCGATTCACTACTTATAATCAATATGGCTACTAAGATACAACAAGGAACAGAGGCTCAGAAGGTCAGTAGTAGCTGGAGAATGGTTACTAGGTTGGAGCTTCTGCAATCCTGGCTAAAGGACAACAAAGCAATAACCTTTAAACACATCAGGCGTGAAGGGAATACACTAGCTGACTTCATGGCAAATGTAGGAGTGGATAGAGGGAGGGACCATTTCGAAGGTTTACTTCAGGGTAACATCTCAGAGATAGAATGGTCCACCTATCAGGAGATACTAAAGAATGACTCTCAGAGGATGACTCAAGATCACCCGGATGCGGGTGTTAATACACGTTATTAATGTTCATGCGTTCTCCACGCGCCGTGTATATGAAGCCATGCTCCAGACAGTTGGATGCCATGTGTTGTGGGCTGGCCTCCATCCCATTCGAGTTAAATCGCCTTAATGGCCCTTCAATGCAGTTGAACTCCCGAAAAATCGCTCGCAGATATCCTAGGATGGCGCCATCATTCCTTTCTCCTGGTTTTAAGCTCAGCTCCGGTCTGTCTCGGCTCACTGTTGATGTCCGAGTGAAGGAGGGAGGCTCTGCGGGAAGCAAGCCTACCCTCAATTATATCCACTGTGCAATTCTTGTGCTTTGTCCCCTATCTTCTCTGGCGAACTCGAAGCTGGACATTGGGTTGCTTTGCAGCCCGGGCAATCTCTACGAAGACACTCTTGCTGGCAGAAGGAGGCTTAGGGAAACCCGGCCTCGCACTCAGAAAGCGGTTGGGTATCTTGGGCTCATCATGGCGCCTAGAATTGGTCATCTTGGGCCACGCAGGGGGCGTAATTATGGTCAGCGAGCTGGCAGTAGAGGAAGGGGCCAAGCAAGCCCGAAGCGCCTCTCTCCTCTGGCTGTAGCTGAGCCTCCCTCCTCTGAGTCGGATTACTTGGGTTCTGACATTAGCAATTCTGTTCAGACGGCGACCCTCCATTATCGTCGCAGGAGGAATAAGCCCGTGGTCAAAGCAATGATCACAGTCATTTTCTCTGAGGAGAATGAGGAGGAAGATAACCGGAAGGATGACACAGCGGATCAGGTGCCCCCCTCCTCGGATGATCCGGACAGCTCTTACAGCCCGGAGTTCCAAAGCAGGGCAGATGATGAAAGTACCCAAGGTTTTTCAGCGGAGCAGGCTGAAGCTCTTAAGGAAATTGGGAGCCTTAAAGGCAAAGAGCCCATGGAGGTGGCTGAAAATCCAACGGAAGCTCTTATGGAGACTCAGAGCAGCAAGCCTGCCTCCCCTCAGAGCAAAGTTAGGGAGGAAGAACCAGAGGACTCCTTTGACTACACTCTGTATCTCAAATTGCCCCCTGGTATTGATCGGCTGGAAGATATTCCGGTGGGGATGGAGGTGACTTGGGAGAGGGACCCGGTTCGAGCAGCAGAAGATAGAAAGAAACGTGCACAGGAACGAGAAGCGGAGGAGAAGCAGAAGCAAAACAAGTGAGGCGGATGCGTCAGGGGTAAGTCAATGGTTCCAGATACGCGGCATTTTCTTTTTGGTTCTGTTTCTTGGGGAGGCGACCAGCAATGGATGCAATTATGCATGGCACCCCTGTTTTTGTTTCGGTCTATGTTGCAGCAATGGGTACTGTTTACCTGTCTCTTCTCTTTGCCTAGATTATATGACGAACTCCGTAGTAGTTAATTCTCCTTCGGTTGAAGGTTTTGTAACCTCTGGCTCGCACAAGCAGAGGATCCAGGTTGACAAGAAAATTTTTGACAGAGAGCTGATCATGCGCTCTCAGAGGTTCATACCTCTTGCAAATACTTTTTTTGTACTTTTAATATAATTAGTTTAGCCTTTGCTCAGCAAAAAAAAACATTAATTAGAGCGGGTTAAGTTTAAATTTAATTTAATTATATAGATATAGATATATGCGGGTTAAGTTTAAATTTAATTTAATTATATAGATATAGATATATGGAAAACTTTTAGTTATTGTGAACATCTAGCTTGTAGTTAGGATGTTGCAATATTTGATTATATTAAATAGTGATGTTGTAATATTTGATTATATTAAATAGTTTAGTACTTCATGTAAGAAGAAAAAAATAAATTATTTTAACATCCACTAGGCTAGAGATAGTCTATGGTGCAGATTGCATATTCATCTGTTTGATGTATTCAAAATAAATCCTCCCAACTTCTAGACAAACCATAGATTATCCCAAGAGCTAGCTGCCAACATATCTGCATAATTTTCACTGTTGTGTGTGAAGGCCTCACATTCTAAAATGAAATGTTTTTCTGTTTCCACTTTTCCACAATTTTCCAAAAAAACAAAAAATGAATACTCCTTTTTTGAATGAAAATTTGCCTATATTCTAAATTTTAAATAAAATTAATTAGATTTAACTCAAATAATGGTTAAAAATATTATCACTGGCCTACCCACTTCAAATCTATTGAGCGAATATTTCCTATAACAAGTTCAACCCTTTTTCTCTTATTGTCTCAGTAAAGAAAATTTAGACTGTGAAGTGTGCATGGTTTGGGAACAATCAACCTGAGAGATCCAAAGCTGGAAAGAAGTGGGAGCTGTTACAAGCTCCCTCATTGTTGGGAAGCTTCCGCACTCTAGCAATGCTGGCTAATTTACTGTCTCCCGCTTCCGTGCTAGTAGGTATTAGGGTATGGTGTGGACAGACATTGCAGACACTATAGTCAGAATTGCGTAGATAAGATCGCTTTTGCAGGCAAAGAATAACTAGAAAAGCTGGATGAAGCTGTGGAAAATTTTGAGAGAAAATGGCAAATTGGAATATGCGTAGGACAGATAGGAAAATGCTAAAGCTGTGGCGACAGTGGGAAAGGCGGGTCTTGTAAAACGGCTTTGGCCAATCAATTCTTCAAGTCAATCGCTATGCTTTTCATGTCTCATGTTTTGCTGTACGTGCGTGAAGCATATGCGATGAACAGGCTGCCAGCTCTTCGATGTCTTTATTTTTTCAGAAAAGGAGTGGACTATTTTGGCAGAAGCTCATATATATTTCATGATCATTATATTATGGTTGCATCATCATTACCTCATGATTTTGCTTCAACGGAAGGCAATAAGCAATATATCTAGGTGAGGAAGTCATTAATGAACTGTCCCAACAACGCGGAATAACGTCCGCGTACAGCCAGTTCCTAGATATCGTTTCACGATAATTCGAATTTGAGATGATTTTTTGGTCTTTTATAATTTAGTTGTTAAAGTATATATAATCATGTCGAAAGGAGTTGAATTTGCTACTTATTTAATTTTACTTTAAGACGATAAAAAGTCCATGTAACATCTCGTAGGCTCGTAGGCTGTTGGATGGTTGGAAATTCAATCACTGCTTGCAATTCACTTTTAAGCATACTTACCAAATCCGTGGGAATCGGATTAACAAATTCTAAAATTTGATTCAAATAGCGAATAGTTTGGTGAAACTTGATCTGACCTAGAAATCCATGGTTCGTAGTTTATCATACGGATTTGTTTGTTTGCAGGTGTAAAACGCTGAAGACAGTAGCATAGTACCATTGGAGTGAAGAGGTTATTGTAATTGTTTTTTTGACAAATTGAATAATATTTATAAAGTTTTTTTTAATAAGTTGGAAAATTTATCATAACTTAATTGTCAAATTAACACGGAAAACAATCATCTCTCGCTGTTAATGTAGGCTGACTCATTATGGTTATTCAAGGAAAACAACGTTTATTTGCTAATACTCATCATTATTATTCAAGGAAAACCAACTCATCGCCATTATTCAAGGAAAACCAAGTCATTGCTCTATGTTATCTGCTAATGTAGGTTGACTCATCACGATTATTCAAGGAAAACCAAGTCATCTCTCACTGTTATCTGCTAATGTAGGCTGACTCATCATGGTTATTAAAAGAAAACCGCATTTATTCAAGGAAAACCAACTCATCGCTCTGTTATCTGCTAATGTAGGTTGACTCATCACGGTTATTCAAGGAAAACCAAGTCATCTCCCACTGTTATCTGCTAATGTAGGTTGGCTCATCATGGTTATTAAAAAAGAACCACGTTTATCAGCTAATGCAGGTTGACTCATCACGGTTATTAAGCGGGCAAGTCATCTCTCATGCAAGTTGACTCATCACGGTTATTAAGGGGGCAAGTCATCTCTCTTGTTATCCGCTAATGTACGCTGACTCATCACGATTATTCAAGGAAAGCCAAGTCATCTCAAGAAAAACCAAGTTTATCCACTAATGTAGGTTGACTCATCACGATTACTGAAGGAAAACATCTCTCATGCAAGTTGACTCATCACGGTTATTAAGGGGGCAAGTCATCTCTCTTGTTATCCGCTAATGTACGCTGACTCATCATGATTATTCAAGGAAAACCAAGTCATCTCAAGAAAAACCAAGTTTATCCACTAATGTAGGTTGACTCATCACGATTACTCAAGGAAAGCCAAGTCTTCTCTAGCTGTTATCTGCTAATGTAGGTTGACTCATCACGGTTATTCAAGGAAAACCAAGTCATCTCAAGAAAAACCAAGTTTACCCGCTAATGTAGGCTGACTCATCACGGTTATTCAAAAAAAACCAAGTCATCTCTAGCTGTTATCTGCTAATGTAGGCTGGCTCATCATGGTTATTAAAGGAAAACCACGTTTATCCGCTAATGCTGGTTGACTCATCACAGTTATTAAGGGGGCAAGTCATCTCTGTTATCTGATAATGTACGCTGACTCATCATAGTTATTCAAGAAAAACCATGTTTATCTGCTAATGCAAGCTGGCTCATCATGGTTATTAAGGGACAGCTCGTGATCCATAAGGGGGCAGGGTTTCACTCCTACCAGATGCCTTTGGGTCTTCGGCAGTTACCTGTTTCAGAAAGATGAACTCTTAGCCAAGCAAAAGAAGAGGAACTCTTAGCCAAACAAACTTAGTTTTAAACATACTCTTAGCTAAACAAAAGAAGAGGAACTCTTAGCCAAACAAACTCAGTTTTAGACATACTCAACACCCATGGTTTTTAAGAAGTTATTTACATTTTGTTATATTATTTTAAATTATTTAAATTTTTGAAATTAAAAGAAGTTTTAGCGAACAAGTTTCTAGTGGTTTTGACTCTATAATGGCTAAATTGTATTTAAAAGATAATTATATTATTCCGAATTATTAAATATATTATATTTTAAAATAAATAAATAAAATAAATAAAAAAATATAGTTAGATTATATATATCTATAAATTTATTAGTTTGAAAAAAAAAGGTTCATGTTCAAGATTAGGTTGTTCCAAAAGCTATATGACTCTTTGAAATCAATATAAAACAGAGATAAAATCTTATTTGAGAAAAGACGGAAAAACATCTAGCCAAGGAAAATAAAACGTAAATCAAAGCCATATCTTACAAACATTAAGAAATGAAATGTAAATGTATTTAAATCAAAAACCTATCAAATTAACATAAAAAAAAATAAAATATAAATATATTTGGATCTTAATATATTTCAAAAAATCTTTGGCTTAAAAAATGGTTTTTTTGGTTCTAAAAATACCCGTTTAAGATTTGGATCGACGAAATATACTTAATCTCAAAGTATAGACAGCCCTGATCCTAAACCTCTTTTTTAATACAAACCATCATACCCGTTTCCATGATATATATGTTTTTGAAATGTTTATTATCAAATATCCATATATTAAAAAAATTTCACTTAAAATTTTTCCATTTTATATTAAATTAAAAAAATTCAAATTAGAACTTGATAACTCCGCTTAATGCCAGGTTGAGTCCGATCGTGTAACCCGTGAGGGCATGCATGGACCTGCCGTCCATTTTCATTGGTCAGACTACTCGGACTCGCCTGCCACTAAATGGTTTCTCGATCATTCGTCCATTTTCAACGGTAGGATGACTCGGCCGCGCCTGTTAGTCAAAAAGATGAATGTATAAATTTTTCTTAAAAGATTTGATTACTTTTATATTTATAAATTTGAATTTCAAATAAATTTATATTAATTTTAAATAAATAATATAATTTTTTAATTAATTTATTAATAGCTAAGTTTCAACAATTATTTCTGGGAATAATGCATTCATACTATTTATACCTACTAATTGATTGATTTCTCACTTTGTCTTGAAGATGAACTACATTAATTGGTTTAAAACTTTGACTAAATTTTAATAATGAAATTAATCCAAAAACTTCTATCTACATTATAGATCTCAAAAATCTTAAATCTAAAACAATTCATCCATCAAAATCTATTCTATCACACTAAAACCATAATAATTAAAGTGTGATTACATAGTTTTTACTAAGGTTCAAACTCTGTCCTTCTTGTGTATGTGATAAGCTAACATGCAATGGTTTCCCATCATACGGAAGGCATGTAATGAAGTGTATTTACTTTTATTAAGTTTCAAAGTCGTTCCTTCTTGCGTATGTGACATTTCATTAAATGATTATATTAATGATGACAATTAAATTAAGTGTTTTTATTGGCTATTGTAGTATTTATATTTAGAGTAGTTTACCGAGGCGGAGGAATTGCCCGAGACGGTCAGTGGCTAGAATCCGGGCAAAAAAAATTCACAAAATCTTGTGGAAGCAAGGAAAATGTTCCGGCCACGGTAAAACCCAGAAGAAGAGAACTCGAAGAGTGGTTGGTAAAGGGTTGTCTTCGCTATTCCTGGAGAGCGCCGAAGTGGGATAGTGGTAAGCCTGGATTTAACTTTGTTTTTAATTGATAGAATGGTGCAAGCGTGGAGGTGACTATGCTAGTGATATGCTAGAATGATATGCTGGTATGGTTGGAATGATATGCTGCTACGGCTGCTGGTGTGCCACTTTTTTGAACGGGCTTGTATTACCTCTCTGTTGCGTTGACTATGGTCGTATCATTTATCCCATACTCTGCACAATATACAACTGGTATTGTTTATCCCATCTTCACCATACTCCTGGTATCGTTTATCCCATACTACGCACTGATACATATGGTATACATTAATATACATCTGTATCGTTTATCCCATACTCCGCACTGATATACATCTGTATCGTTTACCCCATATCGTTTAACCTTCCATCGATTAAATGTTGGTTATACGTTGAATCTCACTGGATCATGCGCCGTATCGCACACCTCGCTCCAATTTTTTAATACCAGCTCCATTTAATACATTGAGATACCGCCCATATATATATTTCGCTTGATACCATTTATTCCATTGAAATACCGCCCATATATATATCGCTTAATATCATTGTAGTGCCACTGTGTTTTTTAATATAATTGTGGTATAATCCAGCATACCACAGTCCTCTACCACTGGTTCGTATAATATAACAGCACTATCTCCTCCCCTCGTCACAATATTAAACATTCAACACATTTTGCTAGCAGAAGTTTGTTTGTTACAGTATGCATTCAATCATATCTATTGTGGGAATAGTTCTTACTGGTAAAGAGAACTATCCTGAGTGGTCCCGGATGATAAAACACACCCTCATTTTCAATGAGTTGTGGAAAGGAGTGTTTATTGGAGACAGAGACAGAGAGCTAGAACAACCTACCTCAGACAAAGAGTTCACCATTTGGGAGAATAAGAACAACAAAGCCTATGCATTAATTGCAGCATCTGTAAGTGAAGAGGTGAGTCGCCATATTTTTCCATTTTCAACTGCTTTCGAAGCCTTACAAAAGCTAAAAGAACTCTATGACTCACATTCTGCACTTGAAGTTGTTCAACTCATGATTAAACTCTTCACTCATGAGTTGCAAAATAATGATCCTCTTGCTCTTGCATCCGAAGTAAAATCTATATTGCATGATATCAAAGCCACTAATGTTGAATTGGATATTCCTCTTATCACTTTTCTCAAGGCACTTTATCCTATTTACTCCAATTATCTAAAGTCATTGCAAGAAAATGGAAATCTCAAAGATATTACCTTTGACTCTCTTGTTAAAAAAATTGCTAAAAGAGAGAAAGCTTTTGGAAAGAAGACAACCCCTGAATCTTCTGAAGAGGTTGTGTGCCTTGCTCATAAAGAAAAGAGTCTTGCTCAACATTCTTCCAGAGGAAGAGGTGATCAAAGAGGAAGAGGAAGATATTTCAGAGGCAGGGGGGCCAAACACTCTCAAGGAGAAAAGTCAGATTTGCACTGCATACGTTGCAAAAGAAATGGATCACATGATGCCTCTACATGCAAGTTACCTTGGGACAAAATTGAGCAGCAAAGAAACCAACAGAAAAGGTAAAACTAATAACACAGACAAAGGTAAAGCACTTGAATCCGCTCATTATGTTGTGGCACAATGTAATATCAGAGTAAATGAAGATTTATTTAATGATTCACTTGCTTCTTGGAAAAATGATTGGTTGCTTGATTCAGGAGCAACTTGCCACATGACTCATAAAAGATTTTTTTGAAGAATTTACTGACAATGTTGATGGAGCAATATACTTTGCAGACCAATCAAAATCAAGCTGTCAGGGCTTGGCACAATCAGGCTTAAATTGTCTGGTCTTCCAGACTTCCTTCAGCATCGTGTTCTATATCTCCCACAACTGAAGAGAAACTTGTTGTCTTTGGTCCACATCCACTAGCAAGGTCACTCCATTCATATGTTTGATGGAAAACTTGAGGTGAGAAAAGCATCTGACCACTCACTTGTCATGAGGGGAATAGAAGAAGAAAGGCTTCTCAAGCTGCAAGGTACCTCTGCTCGTGCACAACATTTCTCATACAATTCTCATTATGAAAAAAGTACACTTCCATCAAGTTTATTATGGCATGCTAGATTTGGACATTTGAACTATGACAGCCTCCGCTTGTTGAAGAAAAATGGTGTTACTGGTTTGCCTACAATTCCTAGGAAACTTAAGCAATGCGATGCTTGCATTCTAGGAAAGCATAGCAAACAGTATTTTCATGATTCACATTCAAGAGCACATAGGAAGCTTGAACTTATTCATTCAGATTTATGTGGACCAATGCCTGTTCCTTCTGCAAATGGAAATAAATATATCATGACATTATTGATGACTACACCAGAATGTGTTGGGTTTATTTATTGAAGAACAAATCTGATGCTTTCCTAACATTCAAGAATTTTCATAAATGGATTGAAAATGATGCACAATCTCATATTGGGTCTATTCCCACTGATAATGGAAAAGAATATACATCAAATGAATTTGAACACTATCTTCGCCAACATGGGATTAAACATCAAACAACTGTGCCTTATAATCCCCAACAGAATGGTGTAGCTGAAGAATGAATAGAAGAATCCTAAATATGGTACGATCCATGCTTTTTTTCAAAAATGTAAAGATAATGTTTTGGGCTGATGTTGTTCTATGTGCTGCATATATAAAGAATAGATGTCCATCTAGTGCTATAAGAAACAAAACTCCTTATGAATTGTGGTATGGACATGTTCCTTCGGTCAAACATCTCAGGATTTTTGGTTCCACCTGTTATGCTTTGATACCAAAGGTACATAGAAACCAACTTGGTGCTAGAAGTCGTAAGTGTATTTTCTTGGGGTATTCAAATACCTCCAAAGCATACCGCCTCTATGATGAAGAAAATAAAAAGTTTGTTATATCTAGAGA
>APFE031756741.1:0-21240 GCA_000404065.3 Pinus taeda | reverse complement strand
GATAATCTTTGTTCTAAAAAGTATTTAAGGCTATCATGATCCGTTTTTACCTTGAAGTGTCTTCCCATTAGGTAGGGTCACCATTTCTTAAACGCATGGAGTATTTCCAACATTTCCTTCTCATAAATAGCTTTGTGTAAAATCTTTCCCTTGATTGGACGACTTTCAAAAGCAATGGGTCTTTCATCTTGCATTAGAATAGCACCAATTCCATTTCTTGAAGCATCACATTCCACGATAAAGGTTTTTGTGAAGTCCGATGTAGCTAAGACTGGTGCTTGGAACATTGCCTCTTTAAGATGTTCGAAGGCCTTTGTTGCTTCCAGAATCCATGAAAATGCATCTTTCTTCAATAATGTTGTTAGAGGTGTTGTTATTCTCTCATAATTCTTAACAAACTTGTAATAATACCCTGTCAACCTGAGAAATTCTCGTAGATGCTTTATGGATGTGGGGATTTTCCATTCCTTAATGGCTTTAATTTTGCTAGGGTCTACCTTAACTCCTTCATGAGAAACAATATGACCCAGATATTCCACCTCTTGGACTCCAAAGAAGCATTTGGATCTTTTTGCATATAATTGTTTCTCCTCCAATAGTTGTAGCACCCTGTCAACATGTTCAACATGATCCTTCCAAGACTTACTGTAGATTAGTGTATCATCAAAAAATACTAACACAAATTTTCTAAGGAATGGTTTGAAAATTGAATTCATCAATCCTTGAAATGTTGAAGGTGCATAGGTAAGGGCAAAAGGCATGACCAAAAATTCATAATGACCCTCATGAGTTCTAAATGCTATTTTGGGAATGTCTTCAATCTTCATTCTGACTTGATGATATCCTGAACGAAGATCCAACTTGGTGAAGTAAATTGATCCATGCAATTCATCCAATAATTCATCAATGACAAGAATGGGCAACTTATCTTTTATAGTGAGCTTGTTGAGCTCCCTATAATCTACACACATGTGCCATGATCCATCATTCTTGTGCACCAATACTACTGGAGCAAAGAAAGAACTTTGACTAGGTTGAATTATACCAGCCTCTAACATTTCTGCAAGCATATGTTTAATTTCACTCTTTTGGGCATAGGGATATTTGTATGGCCTGATGTTTGTAGGAACACTTCTTGGAATTAGATGAATAGCATGGTCATGATCACGCATAGGTGGGAGACCTTTGGGAGTTTCAAATACCTTGGAATGATTTTCCAGGACTTTTTGGAGATGTGGAGAAATAGATGATTCCGATGTGGAAACATCTAGCGAATATAATTGTGCAATTACACGTCTTTGTTCCTTTTTTAGAAGCTTTTTCATACTATTAGAGCTGATTATCTTTCTTGGTTTCCCTGCAATACCCCTTAATTCAACTTCCTTTCCTTCCATAGAAAATTTGATGAAAAGTTCTTGAAAATTAAAAGCTATTGTACCAAGGATTGTAGCCATTGGACTCCTAGTACAACATCAACACCTCCCATTGGAATGGAAAGCATTGGGCTAGTCAATACATATTCTCCCATGGATAGCTTGACATTATGGCATTTTCCAGAGCAATTAATTGTTCCTCCATTTGCAATCATCACTTGACACTCTAGTGCTGGATATAGGAAGCAATTCAATTCTTTTGCTACCTTACACTGAATAAAATTGTGGGTGCTTCCTGAATCAATCAACACTATTACCTTTTTCTTCTTGATTTGTCCTTCTGTCTTGATGGTTTGAGGAGTGGTAATTCCCACCAATGCATTACAAGATATGGTTGGATTCATTTTTTTTCATCTAGGCTTTGTTCTTGGAGTATATCCTCTTCTTTTGACCTTTCTTGCTCCTTTTCTTCTTCCTCTTCACAATCTATGTAGAATAATTTCTTCTCAGCACACTTCTGACCTTTAGTGTATTTACTATCACAATTGTAACAAAGACCTTTTTCTCTTTTTTCTTCCAATTGTCATGGTGTCAACCTTATAGGTTGTGGAAGACTAGGGACTACACTTCATTTTTATAGTTGTGAGTGGTATGCTTCCTAGTTGCCATAATTTTGCTTTCCATTTTTCTTGCTAACTTGAATGCCTTCTCTAATGAATCAGGTTCCCAAAGACGAACATCATGGTGGATATTATCCTTTAAAGACCCTATGAACACATCAATCCTATGCTCCTCTGGAATATCTTTTACCCTTATGTTCAATTTTTGGAACTCCTCAATGTGCTCCATTATTGAACCCTTTTGTTTGAGACTTATCAATTGGCTAAAAAAATTGTTGCTTTTTGTATCCTCGTAATGTGCCATCAATTCTTTCATAAAAATTGCCCAAGTGATAAATTGTTTATGAGACCAAAGCCATTGATACCATACAAACTGATTTGGTTCCAAATATAAAGTTTCCATACGTACCTTTTGTGTGTTTTGCACATTATTGAGATCGAAAAATTTCTCCATCTGTAATATCCATGTTGCGGGATCCTTGCCATCAAAATTCCTCATATCGATTTTTGGAATATGATGGGTCTTCGATCCCACATTAGAGTCTATGGAATCATGATTAACATTTCTTTTGTTTTGATCATGAGTTTCCTTTACTACTCTTTCACCCTTAGTGACCATTTCTTGTAGTAACTTATTCATATTTATCTTCAATTCGTCCATGTTTGTCTTCAAATCTGTCTTCAAATCATCCATGTCTATCTTCAAATCTGTCTTCCAATCATCCATATTAGCGTCCACGCCCTTTATCTTATATTCCATGCCATTTATCTTAGCTGTTGTTAGCTTTTGTGAGGCTGACATTTTTTGCACTTGGTCTTGTAATTTTGATATATCATGTAGTGTTTCTTCCTCTTCTTCATGAGTCATGCTAGAGCTTTCAGGTTCCTTACTAGGTGTTTGCATTTTCTTTCCTCAGGGCATCAGTTACCGATAATAATGCTCTATTGGCCCTTTGAATATCTTCAAAATAAATTTTCAAACCAATCTTAAGGAAAAATTTAAAAAAATCTACACACCTTTTTTTCTTTGTAGGAGCTCGATATTGCTTTTGATGTATCTCTGTACTTTCAAAACATCCATTTCCTAAATTGTGATCTGTGGTAGCCCTCTGTTTCCTCTTTCCAATGCCACCAGTCTGACCCCAATTGGATTATCCAATGAATAGTTATGCCAAACCTCCCACAGTGACCTGATTATAGACCTTTTCAGAAGAGAGAAATTGTATGAAGTGCCACGTGTCACTATTTGAACCTCTGGCTCTGAACAATATCTAGATGAAACTACAGTCCATCCTCTTTCTGTAAATTTTTCCGAAATGTCAAACCGATGCTCAGAACGAAGGTTATGACGATTTTCCCCAGGTCACCTGTTTGGAATGTAATTCAGGAGTCTGCAAAAAGACCAACTTCCTAAGATCATATCTCCGCAAATATAGCACGAAAAGCTCTGAAATTCGGACCCGAGCTGCAACATGATGTCTTCTCAAATGGGTGTTTCTTCCAACTTCTGAAACGGCGCAGAACACAAGTTATAGCAAAAATTCCACGATGACCTATTTGGAGCAGCGAAACCCTAGAACTTGCCTCTCATACCAAATGTTATGAAACCAACTCAAGAAAAGATAGAAAAGATAGATCAATGCCTTATAATTCAGCCTATTCGAGGGGGAAACCTCCTTTACATTACATAAATGAACAATTCTTGGATTATACAAATGAAAAAACCTCCTTTCTATATATAGGAGTCTAAGGAGTCCAATATTAACCAGCCGGACTTACAATAATAATATAAAGCCCACAAATAACAATAGAGGGATTCTATGGGGCACAATAATAACAATATGGGGACAATAGGGGCACAACAATATTAATAAGGGGTAAAACTACCATAGTAATGGGGTAATCACTAGTATTATAGGGACCCAACACCAAATGTTTAGGGTATTGATAATACTCCCTTTGTCCCTGTCAGTCTATTGGAAAATGGTGACAAACGTATCCAACAACCTGGAGGTGAAAATGCAACTGTTGAGAAGATGTTCCATTGTATCCTCTTGGGCTTCACAGAGTTGGCATCTGGAAGGCCCCAGAACATGCCTCTTCCCAATGTTATCCCAAGTCAAAAAAAAATTATCATGAACTAGCCACATGAAGAGTTTAATCTTCATCCAACATTGATGCCTCCATAGGTTCAACCAAATCCTATCTGGAACATGGAAATCCACCTCAAGGAGAAAGCATTTTTCCTCCTTGAGATTAAATGTTCCCTCATTATTGTTGCCCCATCTAAGTTGGTCTTGCCCCCCTGTCACTAAAATATTCCTTTGTTCTAACACTTTCATAGGTGCCTCTACTTTTGCCTTCAAGGGGTTGTCATCCCTATAATAAATGTTCCTCCAGGTTCTCCATTTTCCTGCACTGTTAGTATGATCCCAAAAATATTTTACCTTAGATAACCCTTGGGTGCTTGTCTTGTTCTTGAGGTCCAAAAAGTCCTCTTTTAATAGTATAGGTTCTTTTTGTCATTTGTCCTCCCAAAATAAAGCTAGATATCCCTCTCTGATTTCCAAGAAGCTGTTTTTTAGTACTAAGCCTCTGTTCTCCCAGGCCTTGTTCTAGATGTATGAGCCCTTTATACTTCCAGACATCCTTATCTGATCATTGTTTTTCGAAGAGCTGGCATATTTTCTTTCCAGATGCTAGCCTACTCAGTACTTTAATCTTTTACCCAATGCCACCATAGTTTAGCCCCTAAAATGTTGCTAAGAATTTTCAAATCATCCAATCCAAGACCCCGATGGTTTTTGGGTTTACAGTTTTTTTCCCAGGATACTAAGGCCCATTTCTTTCTTTCCTCCCCCTTACCCCAAAGAATGTTTCTTTGGATGGTTCTGAATTGATGCAAAACTCCTTTTGGTGTTAGGAGTGTTGATAGCATGAAAACTTGGATTGATTGAAGAACAACCTTTGTGAGCACCAACCTACCAGCCAAGTTTAAAGATCTATAGTCCATTTCCTGATTTTATCCTGCATCTTATTAATCATTGGCTCCCAAATGCTCTTGTGCAGAGGTTTAATAGTTAGATGAACTCCCAAATATTTTGAAGGGAGGAAATCCCTTTGAACGGAGATATTCCTCTGAATAGCAATATTGGTATTAAAGAAAAAAAAATATTTTGAGAGATTAACTTCCATACGTGTAGCCATGGCGAAGTCATTCAGGATTTGTTTATATGCTAGAGCTTCTTTGACCATGGGGATTCCGTGCAACATGGTATCATCAACAAATTGTTGATGAGTCAAGGCCTATCCAATCTTAGATAGTTGTAGGCCCTTAATCTTACCAACTTCTTTAGCATGCTTGATAGACCGACCAATTCATTCTATCATGAGGATGAAGAGAAAGGGAGAGAGCGGGTCTCCTTGCCTGAGGCCTCTTGATGGAATACAAGTCTTGGAGGGAGAACCATTAACCAATATTGAAAAGATGGAGAAAGTTACCAGGGCCATGACCCCCCTAACCCAATTATGATCAAACCCAAAAGCAATAAGAACTTTCTTGATGTAGGTCTAGTTCAACTTATCAGAAGCTTTGGCTAGGTCCAATTGAATTTTCATTCCAGCCTTCCTATTGCTAGTCAATGAGTGCACCACCTCATGTGCTTGAATGATGTTATTGAGAATTTGTCTGACTTCCACATAATCGGATTGTTCCACAGAAACTAGTGTAGGAAGAAGAGGTTTGAGTCTGTTGGATACTACCTTGGATATTATCTTGTATACCACATTGCATAAAGCTATGGGTCTAAACCTGTCTGGATTTTGAGCATTGTCTTGTTTAGGGATCAGGGAGATGAAGGAGGTTTTGAGCACCTTCAAAATAGTTATGTTCATCTTGGAATCTTCCACTACATTCAGAATATCATGTTTAACAATATTCCAGCAAGCTTTAAAGAAATCCACATTAAAACCATCAGGGCCTAGCGCTTTTCCATTTTGCATTTCTTTTAGGACCTCACTAACGTCTTATTCAATCACTAGCCTATTAAGGTTGAAATTATCCTCTCTAGACACCAGCCTGGGTATATGCCCTGTTAAGTCCCTAATAAAATGATCTCTATCTAAAATGGTTTCCTTTGCTGTACCTAGAAAGTGCTAAACTAACAGAGCTTCTATATCCTCATGGGAGTTAAGAAGATTCCCTTCCTAATCCTTGATCAAAGAGATCCTATTGTGAGCTCTATTCGCCATGGTGGATCTATGGAAAAATCTAGTATTTCGCTCTCCCTCTTTTAGCCATTGAACTCTAGATTTTTGTCTGCAAAATATTTCATCTTGTTTACATAGATTCTCGTAATCTTAATGATGTTTGGCTACTTGATCACTTCTAACTTTTCCAAAGCCATCCGTGATAAGGGCTTGGTTGATTTCCTGCATTTTATCTCCAATGGTTTTTTTTGCTACAAAATATTGCGAGATTCATTCTTGTTCCATTCTTTGAGCTTGAGCTTGACGTGCTATAGTCTTTTGTGTAGAAGGAACATTCTTGTACCCTCAATCTACAAATCTTCTCACCATCATTTTTCAATATTGCTGGCGAAATCTGGGTGGGTAAGCCAGATATTCTCAAATTAGAAAGGTCTTTTCCTAGGGGTACCAATGCCCTGAACCTCCAATTGAACTGGCCAGTGATCTGAGCCTCTAAACGGGAGAACTCTTGCTATCATTTCCTTGTCAATGAGCACAAGGTCCTCTGAGATAATGAATCTGTCTAACTTTGAGGCTGCATGCGACTCTCCTCCTCTTTTATTGTTCCAAGTAAAGATACCATTGCTCGTATCAGTGTCAACTAGCTTCATATTATCTATAAAAGTTTTAAATGATAAATAGTCTTTGCTTAGATTTATGGTTCCCCCTTTTTTCTCCAAAAGTGATATGATCATGTTGAAGTCCCCCCCCCATGATCCAAGGTATTCCTGCATTTCTGTCTCTTAGATCCACAAGAGAATCTAGAAACCGAAGTTTATAATCCATTCTTTGAGGGCCATAAACATTCGTGACGAGATAGGTATCCCTATCTCCCACAGGCTGAATAACCACTGATAAATAATTCCTAGATGCCTCAACATCTATTATGCCAATCTTTTGGGGATTCCAAAGAGTGAGTTTCCCTCCTGCTGTATTCTTTGCTTTGACTTCTAGAAACTCAAACTGATTGAGCCATTTGCTATGTATTTGTTTTATCTTTTGAATGGAACATTTAGTTTCCTGGATAAAGATCATATTTGGAGGTGCTTGCTGGTGGGCCCCAATATTGCAGCAATAATGCTGCAACTCCTCGGACTCCCTTCTTTAATTTTATCAACTTGGTAGTTCATAACAAACTTGGAAGCGACAGTGCTCTATGCACAAGTACTAGCTCTTGCCGCAGGTGTCACTTGGTGAGCTCGCACAAGTCTGCTAGGGCCTTAAGACAACTTCTATGAGCTCTCAGAAGAATCTTTCTAACTGATGGATGAAGGCTAACTCAAAGGAAGTTATCTACCTGTTGAAAGAAACTAAAAAGCTCAAAGGAAATGCAAACCCTAGCAAACCCTAATTTTACCAACTAGCCCTACTCATGCGAAAAAGAGGATGCAAGCTACTAAAAGAGATGCCATTGACTTCTAGGAAGGTAAAATGCACATGTCTAATTTATCACTATCTAAAGAAAACATATTTTTGTATTTTTGAATAAGTTGTCATAATTATCATGCATGTGCTTTCATTGTTTTTGACTGTGCAGAGGTGGATACGTGAGAGACGATGCTTGCAGGAGGTTGGGAAGGTTGAGAGAGGGCCTAAGGGGTCCCTAGCACCCTTCCAGAGAGTTTCACAAAGTTTGGTGATCAAGAGACCACTTTCATGAGCTTCTACACGAAGTGTGCAGGGGTTCTACACGATGTTCTGGAATTTCTACAAGATGTCTCTAATTTTCTACACGATGTTCAGAAATGGGATTTCGGAGGATGGATGGAGGGAGATAGATGAAGGAGTGGGTATGGAGGTGAGATAATGGTGTGAGGAGGTCCAGGACTTGGGGGATGGAGCTAAAGAGTGGCGAGGATGGTTGGATTTGTTCAAGGCGGAGTGGAGCAATGTTGGACAAAAATATGAGAATTAGGGCAAACTGAGCAGATGGCAAACATGAGGCAAGAATCTGGGTTGGAGGATGGAGCAGATGTGATTGATGGAGTACAGGTGGATGGAGAGGTATTACAGGCACTCTGCAAGTTATTTTTCGAATTTGACAAATGAAGACTTGGAAAAATCAAGAACCTAATTACTTTGACCTAATCTGACCTAGATAACAGCAAAGGAAATGAACAGAAGTCTATTTGCAGCGAAATCATATGAAATAACTATGCAACTAAACAATCATGAACCTAAGCATGCAACCACAATTGATATTAACTTCGGCAAATGAAAATCTAACACTAATAATTGCATGGAGTAAAGACAATGTTGTTGGTGGCAGCAAGGTCACCTTTGTCCCAGCTCACGATCCCACTGAGGGAGAGGTGATACCAGAGGTGCTTGATGGCCTTTTTCAGAAGATCTTCTCTGTTATTAACCTATCAAATTAATCTGAACATGAAAATCCTTTTTAATCATCAAAAGAAACCTAAATAAAAAAACAAGATTTAAATCTAAATAGGAGATTTTATTCTAAGAATGCAGCAAAAACACATAGAGGTAAACAAAGGAGGTACTAGGCACTTGAGATAGGCCCAACCCCAAGAGCTATAGCCTCTCGAGAAAGATTAGAGCTGGTGCAAAGCTAGATTCATCTTTATTGCTCAAGAAATAATAGTTACATCAAAAACTATCGAGAAGAAAAAACTTGGAAATGTGCTCAAATGCAGAGCTAAACTACTGCCTAAAAAGTCACTAAAATCGAACTACAAACTAGCTAACTTCTGCCAAAAAAATGAATAACCGAAATGAGGCCCTAAGCCCTCTTATTTATACAAATTGAGGACCCCAACAATCCTCCTAAACTTTATGGACTCGGCTACCCAAAACTTGCAGTTAACAACAATCCTACTTGACTTGCTTGGTTGCCCTTGTGATAATCGATTTGGTGGCCCTTGAACTCCGAGTTGATGGTGGAGAATTCAAGGTAAGGGCCCATAAATGAAGGGGAAACCTTCCTAAAAATCCTCTCCCTTGTTCTTCCACGAATTTGGCTACCAAGTGCTCATTAAAACCTTTGATTTTTTCTCAAAATTGACCAAAACACTGCACAAAGCACCCATTAGACTTGTTGGCATAATGACTAACCCAATTCGCTCTATTAGCATAAATATAATAAAAAACATGCAATAAACTAATGAGAATGGTGGATTAAGTTGAATTAGGAGGCGGAATGAGCACATATCCATTTTTGGGGCTCATCATCGCCCCCCTACTGAAAGTGTTGCTCATCCTCTAAGCAACTAATCTATCTCTTCCTCCCTCTCATGCCAAGCTTCTAAAGTTATGTCATATTCTCGGTCATGAAACCATGATTTTCTCTCTACTTCTTCCCAGTGCCTGTTCTCCTTTTCTTGTAGCAGATTTGTTAGCACCTCAACATCAGCCTGCAGCTTGTCCTCTCTTTGGTGCTCATCAGATGTTTCCTTGTCTTTCCTTCTTCCTGTCATTGTTTGGCCGCCTTTTCTTCCAATTTCTTGGTCTCCCTTAGCTTAGCCCGAGTTTCCTGTAGAACAGTCTCAACATCCTGTAGAGAGGTTGTTGTGTCCAACATTTTCATTCTTTCTCTCCAGGTGGATGTCTTCAGGCTTCCCCATTCATAAGTGATGCATGCCTTTGAGGGAGACTTTTCCTTTTGTGTAGCTGGGGTGTCTACAATTGTAATTGGCTCTTTTGACTATGGTTGGGGTCTACCAGTTTTTATCCGCATGCTCCTCTTTGCCTTAAAATACATGGAAGGCTCCATCTTTTGCTGCCCTTTTTACTTTGGAGATGTGCTAAGGGTAGCCAGCATAACTACTGCCTCCTTGGCTAAAATCTCACGTGATTTCTCCTTTTTGTTCCTCTGTTTCCATACTTCCTGTAGAAAGTCCTGTGTCGACTGTTTTCTGTCTTCCTGTAGAAACTGCTTTCTGGCTTCCTGTAGAAACTGTCTTCTGGCTTCCTGTAGAACCTGTCTTCACTTTTTCAATCTGCTTGGCAAGGGGTGTCTTTCCTTTTAATTGTGGTGTGGTTGCCTTGGTTGTGCCCTCACTTGTTTGGACATTTTTAGTCCTCTCTGCCCTGCTCTGCAATCATTTCTCCCTTGGTGTTTGTGCCTTTGTTCCACCCACAGTTTTAGGCTCAACAGCTTGGCCTTTTCCTCGTTTCTCTTCTTGTTCTTTCTGTGGTGGTCTGTCCTGTGTTTCCTTATCCATGGCTTTCTCTTCTGCCTCAATGTGGTCCATTTCCTCACTACTGGATGAAGTGAGTTCCTCGGCCAGAATTCGAATATCATCATCCTTGGACATGTTGCGAAAAATTTTCCAGGAGAGAGGGGCAATGTAGGTATGGAGGGCATCTTCCACTAGAAGCTTGATAATCCCATGATGGGCTAGCTGATCCAGTGTCCCTTCCTTCAATTTTGTGCCACACTAAATTAATGGTTGTAGGAGGAAATAGGGGATCCTTAACTTCTGTTCTGAGGGTAAATCCATCCCATGTCTTAGTTCACTTAGCAACCGAAAGTGATAACCATAGACAATACTGAACCTCCCCTCACAGGTAATGTATTTCATGATCTAAGGACTGACCTCACTCCAAAAAGGATGCAGGCTAGCTCTCCGGACTCCATTCTTGTCTTCTACAAACTGTTCCTCTGGTAGGAAGAATTCTTTTTTTGCTTTTTGGCCCAATGCCCTCTCCTCTTTGCTCCAGGGTATCCCTAATGGTAGATCAGTAACTCGACTAATGAGTTGTGTGGTAAGCTTTAGGGTCAACCCTTTGAAATTTACAGTGGCCACTATCTTTGATTTAGGCTGCAGGGACATTAAGAACTCCTCTATTATCTCATCGTCATGACCTTGAATTCTGTCACAAAAGGTCATCCAATTGGCATGGGTGAATAGGTTCACCACCTCGGGCGTTTCACGCAATTTTATGGAATCCAAGGGTTCCTTTCTGATAAACCCTCCTGGCATGGTGAGAGTTCTCTATTTTGGTTTGTGCTATGATCAGAAAGGGAAATTCTGTTTATGGTTTCCTCCCTTGAACTTGAAGACGGTGTCCCTCACATGTTTATGTTTTAACCTTGCACCAGTTTCCTGGTTTTAAAAAGCTTAACCGTCTGTGTACAGAAGGAGGACTTTGGTTTCCCCAGACAGAGTGCAGAGCTCAATTTCCACCCTTAGCATACATACAATTATGAAAATTCAAATACTTCATATGTAGGTTAGCCCTTGTAGAGCTATAAAAAGGGTCTCTTTGACCTCTAGTTACCTCACATTAATATGTCAATCCGGGAACGTTTTGCTATTTCAGAGTGTCTCGATTTGAGGCTTATCATTTGTCAGAGTAATTCTCGTAGTACAGTTGTTTTAAAACTACAAAAGTAAATTAATGCGTGTCTACAAGTTAACTACTTCAAAAGGCTAAATCACACATTTGGATATAAAGCAATGCATCAGTGAAGGGTTCGATAGAAATAACCCATCCCTTTCGTAATTGATGAGAACAGATCAGGGGTCTGGGAGCCAGGTAGCAGATTCCGATGCTCACTACAACCTGAGATCGTCCTTAACAAACAAGCAATGAAACAACAGGTAAAGAAAATAGCAATGAAATAGAACAATGCATCAGTCAAGGGTTAGGTAGCAATAACCCATCCCTTTAGAAACTGATGAGAACAGATCAGGGGTCTGGGAGGTAGGTAGCAGATGTCGATGCTCACTACAACCTGAGATCATTCATAATAAATAAGAAATGAAATGGAAAGTAAAGGAAACAACAAATCAACAATCTTGAAATGGAACAACAATTGAAATGGGACAGCAATTAAGAAATGCAACACCAATTTAGAAATGGAACAGCAATTCAAAAATGGAACAACAATTCAGAAATGAAACAACACTTAAAGAAATGAGCAGTAAGTAAGTTCAACAAGCTGTAAATCTATTCAATCACACCAATCCAAACATCAATCCTTCGTTCTTAAATATGTACACACACTATGGAACAACACCACCTACGGATCCAAGATGGAACTATACTAAAAACCATATAAACACAACGTGCTTAATCTGACTCTGTTATCGCTCTAAGTAAAAGCATACAATTGCATCTCAAGACGAAAATAGTAACATTCAAGGATTCAATAATCATGTGAAATCAGAACTTCCAAGATAAATGCTGTAATGCTAAGGCACAATCCCATAAAACTCGGTAATGGAATGACAGTATCCTGTAGAGATTAACCGTATTATACCAACACTTAAAGGATTGGTAACATGATGCAACGTCAATACAACACTTTTGTTTGCAGGAACATTAAATGAGTTAAACACAATAGAGCATGTAACATAAACTTTATAAAACACAACAGATTACCAGATCACGTCGATAAACAAACCACACAGAAACCACGCGTAATGGTACAAGAGCAAGTGTCCTCCAGGGTCAGGCCCTTACCCTCTAGGGGTACACCACTTAAGATTGATCCAAGCTCAAAGATAAAAGAGTAACCAAGTCTGTATTAATGCATGAAGTAAAATTATAGTAACTCAAGTCTTAACAGAACATAACGATCATAGTCTTGATCTTTCTTAAAAGAAATTACATAAAGTCATCCCCCCCTAGCCAACAATGATATCCCTTATATAAGGATGATGACAGAGATATCTAGATGTAGAAATAGATAAAACAATGATCCCTCAGGATCTAAGATCCTGAGGGATTCGCAGAATCGTTAATCTTGAGTTACTTTTTATCTTTTCTGTGTCAAGCTGGTATATCTGCTTCCTTTCTTGGGTTGTTCCGTTTTGATCTGGTTTGCACGCGGTCTCCAATCGAAGGGACAACAGTTAATTCATCTTTGTCTTTTCCTTTAGGATGGCCACTTTCAGTTTTTCCTCCCTCCTGTACATGGGAATGACAATTTTTAGCGTTCTCTATTAATCTCACATGTTTCGTTATAATTCTTTATTATTGTCTAAGTTTCTAATGCAAAAACGTTTATAATTCCTAATGAAAAGATACTGAAATATCCATCAAAACATACCTTCTGTGATACTCCACACACCCCCCGAATTACCCTTTTCATGGCCTCATGAAAACATTGTAGTTGACATGCAAGGCAGTGAGTGAGTAGGCTGGAGATGGAATCTCGTGTGAGGGCCTACAGTCGTGATGCGAAACTAAATGATCAAAGAAATGGCTTGTCTGACCCTCAGGAATCTCATACAGGGCTTGGTATCTGTGTGCAGGATGCCAAATGATTGGACTCCGGAACCTATAGCCTAACCAAGATGGCCCTGCCCCAAAACAATTTCGCCATAGAGGGGAAAACGGTTAGCAACAAGTTTAAAATTCTCATACATAAATGGTTCTCTGAGCTGGATATTCAGATTAGATATTTGATATCGAAATTTAGCTACATCAATGGCAGGGTCTTTAATAGAGGAAAAGTATTCAAGTCCCTGCCGAATGATTGCTTCATGCATGGGTCATAATGCTTCAATCACTCCTGGAGCCTTCATGAGATTCCTATGTCTCCTCCATAACTATTCTGGGTCCCTAGGCTCAGCTCTTACCCATAGATCTAATCCGTTTTCTTGTCTTTGAAAAGAGTTGTAGGCTTTAAGCCATTTAATTTGACTGACTTCAAATGAGATAAATAATTGCAATTGAATGTCCCCAACAAAAGGGCCAGGGTTTAGTTCGGTCTCTTGTTCTAGTACAGGGTTATGCAAGTAATATTCACACAATAACCTCTGCACTTTTACCCTGTAATGTTTACAGCAGTTTATGAAATCATCTATAGTGTTAATTTTTATGGGAGCACCTCCTTTAACAGCCTTTATTTTCAATTTTAAATACCTTTCCATTAAAAATAGGGCATAATTCTTGGCAGGGGCTCTACATGCTAGGACATCATTGTATAGAGAACACAACGTATCCATCTGTTTGATAACTACATCTAATCTACGAGTTACCTTTGCAACTTTCTCTTGTTCCCTTTGCCATCCTTCAAAGGCTTGGCTTTCAGATAAGTTGACATTCCTTAGCTATTGTTGTAGTTCTTCATATTTTTCTCAGGGGACCGTTTGCTCCCTAAGCTTTTCTACTTCTTGCTGGGCCTGCTTCAAACCTTTGTGAAGGGTTATTGTTTTCAGATCCTTTTTCCATGTAGTCATGGAGGTCGGGAGCTTTACCTAAACTTTCTTATTATGCTGCTTCGAGTTCAGAACCCTTATTACTCCCGAATGTGGTGTCTCTGTCTGAACTATCTTATCATCCTTTTCAATTTTAACACGAACACCAACCCACTATTGTTCCTTTTCAATTGGAACAACAGTCTGCCTTTGAGCTTCATTTGGAACAACAGCTTCGCTTTTGTCAGGGTTTTGAGCAGTAGGATGGATTCTGGTCCTCCGCCTCTTGCCCTTAAGGGATTTTACTAGTGTGGTTATACCTTTTCTTCCTGAAGTCCCTTTTACCCTTTGCTTCGCCTTTAGAACCCTAATCTGTTGGTGAAGCTGGACTATTATGTTCAATAATCTCTCATGTTCCTTTCATAATTCCCTTACTTCCGCGATTTCTTTAGAAGGAATAGCACGTCGTTTGCTGCGGTTTGGACTATAGCTAGCTTCCTGATTTTCTTCCTGGGGTGGCTGTTCCGGGGCAAGAACCTTAATTGGCTTTGTTATTTCTTGGGCTAATTCTTCTTCTACCCTTATTTCCTCTGGAAATTCTTCTGGTGCCTTCTGATTAGGAATGGGTTATTCTTGCTCAGCGTTTTCTGACATCTTCTCACTATGAAAGGACAAATTTTCTACTTCCGCCTCTTCTGCATGCGATTCCTCGGGTGCATCTTTCTCCTAAGGTTTCTCTCTGGCATGGAGGTCTCATGGACTCAGAGGTTGGCCATATTCGCCCATATTGGCCAAAATTTTAGCCAATTCATCTTCCCCTAATGGGTCTTGTAATGGGCTACCTTCCTATTGTTCCATTCCTTCCTCCTGCTCAGACTGCTTGGCTTCTTTTCCCTTGTCTCCTTCCTCATCAGATTGCTCATCCTTTTCTTCTTCTCCTTTTGCAGATTGCTCTGCCTCCTCTTCTTCTTCTTATGTTTCTGCCTCTGCATACTGCTCTGCTTCCTCATCGTCGTCTTCTTCTGTTTCTGCCTCAGTAGACTACTCTACTTCCTCATCATCTTCTTTTGTTTCCCTATCCTCACTTGGGATTTTCTTATCTTCCATTTCTATTGTCACGCTTGTGCCCTCCTGGGGCTTCTCCAACCCCCCTCATAGCCATGCGAGCCGAGCTAATTTTCTGCATTTTTCTCGTTGTTCGGGTGTGTTAGTGACATGTTTCTATTTTTCATATTTCTTTCATTTTTCAGGTTACTCCGGTGTGCAAGTGTCCTTCTTCCGTTTTTCTGAACATTGGGGTGTGCTAGTGACTTGTTTTCGTTTTTTCGGACATTCGGGTGTGGCCAACCCTCCATTGACGATGGTAATTTATTCTTCCGAGCTACTCTGCTGCTGGGTGAGACTATAGTTAACTATCAACTGAATTAATCTGTGGTGGCTGACGACTGACTCTACGTGCTGTGCTCTTTTCATGCTTCGTGCAATGTCATGAAGTAGTGAATTCAACAATGCAGGTAAATTCACAAAACATTTTATTCTTTAAAACAACTAGGAGTTTAAGATGTCGTGGTCTTACCACGTCTTTTCTGCCTTCTGAGGTGATGCAGCTTTGGATGATTTTTGCTAATTCCGCCCACGGCTCTCCTAGCGTTGCTGGCAGCAACCCCCTTCCTCGAATTGTCGAGCTCTGGCCCTCGTCCTGAAATATTTCTAAAATCTTATGCAGCCTTTACTTCTTTATCATCCATACCGGTCCAGTGGCTGGTAGTCCCGAGACTTCTGCTACTATGTCATTGGTGACTGCTTTTCATCTTCCTCTTACTGTGCAGTAGTCTTCTTGCAAATTCTGTAAAAATTCAATCGCTACTCTTTCATTGGACTCCTTCAGGCGGTTGAGATAGGTCAGCCATCCTTCTTTTTTCAGGATTTTCCAGGCTGCAGCCGAAACAGTTAACACTTGCGGTTCTCTGCGAACTGACCTTCCTCTCATAGTTTCACTGCAAATTCTCAAAGGAACGACAGTTGTTTGTTGAAACACAGAGAAGCTGATGGTGTATCACTCGTTCAAATTCTAATGCTACGACATATGCAGTGGAAATGGCTTTGAACAACAACTCATGCAAAAGAAAACAAAAATAGAAAAAGATAATACCACTGAGTCATGTTGTGCCCGAGTACACAATCTCTCAAATGACGGGGTGACACGTGCTCTGGGGAATGATGAGGTTACCTTCCCCCCCCGCAATGTGATAGGCTGTCCCAGCCATCAAATAATGGAGCAGCGCCTGTTCTACTGCAAGGTCTTTAAGGAACAACGTATGGTAATATACCATGCTTACAAAAACATCCTATTACTGAAATCGAGGTATAAAGTTACGTCACTTTAATACGTAAGAGACTGCGGTGATTTGATGGAAGTTCAGGGATAAGAGATTTGCCGTAAATAGAGAGTCTCATGCGGTCATTGTCACTCGTTCTGTAATGATTGGTGATAATATATAGTCATGCATTATATGGTTGGGTAATATCATATAATTAATTACCACGGCATAAGAAACAAAAGGATGCAATCTTCTTACCTATTGGTGTAAAAATGTGACTTCAATACCATTAATAGTGCTCTGCTACCGAGAGGTGTTCATAACCTTGGCAGAGTTGTTTGTTTCACCCCTGGAACCATAGTCCTTTGTGTATGCCAGGAAATGTTGTGCAATGTCAAAATGTAGGCCATTATGCTGGCTTGGTGACCAGTTAGTGATAATGCCATTGACGAGGGAGGAGAGAATAGCGGGCAAACTGGCTCGTGATGAGACCTCCTGTTCCAAGGGTTGTTTGCTTGATATACCTTTTGGACCATTTCCCTAGTGTGGTGGCCATAGTGGGAATGCCACTTCGCTTTCGTCTTGATGATCATGGTAGGCCACCTCATAATGAGACTTCCTATCTTGCAATTTCACAATTTATAAACCATGTTCTGCTTCCTTTCTTCTTGTTTTTCATAAAGAGCCTTTCCTGTTTATACAGAAAGGGTGGTTCAACACTCCTTAAGAATAGGAATGGTGGAAGAAGTCTTAATATCCCAATATAAAGGTATAGATCCTTTTCTCTTATTGTTGAATGATAATCAAAGAGGATTGAAAAAAGGACCATCATAATATAGATAACTAATCAGAATGGAATTAGTAGAGAAATGGCAGCAAAAGATGATGAATAAGCATGTCTTTCCTTGTGTCTTTTCACCAATTCAGGGCAGTTTCTTATAAAGATAGCAATTTATGATTGAATGATTTCCGTATGCTGTGTTTTTTATCCCATTACATAAGTGCATAGCCATATTCAAAAAGACTTGAAAGAACATTAGCAATAAGCATCCTCAATTTCGAATAGAAAAAGGAACAAGCTGTTTCACAAGGAGAGCAAAATCATACAAGTGGTGTTCCTTTCGAGGAAGGGCACAACAACAAGTCAAAAATGATGTCTGTTTGGAGAAAGGAACAGCAGAAATCAACGGTGCTGTTCTTTTCGAAAAAGGAAGAGAAAAAACAAAAGTGTTGTTCCTTTAGAAAAGGAACAACAAAAACAAACAAGTGTCGTTCCTTTGAAAAAGGAACAACAGAAATCAACAATGTTGTTCCTTTGTAAAAGGAACAACAGAAAAACACAAGTGTCGTTCCTTTGGAAAAGGAACAACAGAAATCAAAAGTGTTGCTCCTTTTGGAAAATGAACAACAAAAATCAAAAGTGTTGTTCATTTTGGAAAAGGAACAACAAAAACACACAAGTGTTGTTCCTTTGGAAAATGAACAATGGAAAGCAAAAGTGTCATCCCTTTTGGAAAAATGAACAACAAAAACACAAAGTGTTGTTCTTTTTGGAAAAGGAACAATAGAAAACCAAAGTGTTGTCCCTTTTGGAAAAGGAACAACAGAAACACAAAGTGTTGTCCCTTTTGGAAAAGGAACAGCAGAAACAAAAAGTGTTATTCCTTTTGGAAAAGGAATAGCAGAAAACCAAAGCATTGTCCCTTTTTGGAAAAGGAACAGTAGAAAGAAAAAGTGGTGTTCCTTATGGAAAAGGAACAACAAAAACACAAAGTGTTGTTCCTTTTGGAAAAGGAACAACAGCAAGCAAAAGTGTTGTTCCTTTTGGAAAAAGGAACAGCAGAAGTAACAAAACCTGTTGCAAAGATATGTACAAAAATAATTCAAGAAGTTATGTATAGATTGTAAAGAAAAGTAAATTTCTTAGTGAATTACACATGAGGAAGACTTGTCTTCCTCCCCTAAGATCTCCATATCTGAATCTTGGTGTAACTGTTAGCAGAAGGACTCCCGAGTAAGTGGTTTGTGATAGAGACGGACTCGATGGCCATTTTGCTTAAAGGTATATCCAGAACCATCAATAGTAATCAGGGTAAGGATACCATTGTCATGTACTTTCTGGATTTCATATGGTCCCAACCAACGAGTCTGGAGTTTCCCAGGGAAGTGCTGAAACCTGGAGTCGTACAAAAAGAGCCCAATCTCCTTCGTGGAAGACTTTATTTTTAATGAGAGCATCATGCCATTTAGCTCTCTGCTACTGTATCAAGGCAGTGTGCTGAAGTGCAGAGAGCCTAATTTCATCCAGCTCATTGATCTGTTGTAGTCGATTAGTCTGTGCCTCAGTTAGGTCTAAACCAACTTCTTGTGCTATTCCTAATGTCTGGATTTCAAATTCTATAGGAAAAATAGGTTGTTTTCCGAACATTAGCTGATAAGGCGAGTAACCAGTGGTGCTTCTCCATGTTGTTCTATAAGCCCACCATGCTTCAGGTAGTCTGGCAGCCCAGTCGCATCTATGTGATGAAACTGTTTTTGTTAAAATTGTTTCTATTATTTTATTGCTGCTTTCTACTTGCCCATTTGCCTGTGGGTGATATGGAGTAGTAATTTTATGCTGGACATGATAGTTGTTTAGTGTTGTAGCTATTCTGTTCCTAGAAAACTGTGGTCCACCATTTGTAATTATCTCTGTTGGGAGACCATAACGTACAAATAGATGGAGCAGGAATTGTATAACAGATTCTTCTGTACCTCTAGGCAATGCCTCTGCTTCAACCCACGTGGTGACGTATTTTGTTGCCACCAAAATGTATGTTTTCTGGTTTGATGGTGGGTTGATTGGTCCCACGAAATCAAGAGCCCATCGCTCAAATGGTTCGATGAATAGCTGTGGTTTGAAAGGCATCTCATCCGACTGACTAGGGCATCCCGCTCTCTGGCAACTGTCACATGCTTGGACAAATTTCTTTGCATCTTTGAAAATTATGGGCCAATAATACCTGTGTGTAATACTTTATGTGGAGTCCTGCGATTAGCAAAATGTCCACCACATGGTTGGTCATGGCAGGATTTCAATATGTCAAAAATTTCGTCCTGTCGAACGCATCTCCTGATTTGCATGTCTGCCCCTGTGTGAAACAAATAGCCCCCAATCCAGGAAAATCTAGTACTTCGCTGAACAATCTGTTTTCGCTCATTAGGTGTTAGATGCTTTGGTAACTTACCTACTACTAGGTAATTTGCAACGTCAGCATACCAGGGTGTTTGAACAGCAACAACAAAGAGATGCTCATCTGAAAATTGATCTTCAACTGCTGCTGCATCAACTTGCTTTGGCATTCTTGAGAGGAAATCAACTATCGGGTTTTCTTTCCTGAGTCGATCCTTGATTGTAATATCAAATTCCTACAATAAAATCAGCCATCTAGTTATTCTGCCATTTGTGATAGGCTTGTTTGCTAAATATTTTATAGCAGAATGATCTGTGTACAAGATAATAGGATATCCAGTAATGTAATGTCTGAATTTATTGACAGCATGTATAACAACTAGAAATTATTTTTCAGTGACAGTATAGTTTAATTCAGCAGGGGATAGATTTTTGCTAATGTAATAAATTGCATATGGTTTTCTATCCTCCTCTTGTCCAATGACCGCTCCAATGGCTGTGTCTGAGGCATCAGATTATATCTGGAATGGAAAATCCCAATTCGTTCCTCGAAGGAATGGGGATGTAGATATGAGCTTCTTCAGATCCTTGAAGGCACGTTCACATTTCTCTGTCCAAAGAAAATCAACGTTACCAGTTAGTGCATACAAGGGTGCATCAATACGTGAATAATGTGCTATAAACCTTCTGTAGTAACTAGAGAATCCAAGAAAGCTACGTACCTCTGTTTGAGTAGTAGGAGTAGGAATAAGCAAAAGTATTTGGAATTTGGCTGGATCTACGTGAATGCCAGCTGCTGAAATATAGTGTCCTAAAAATAAGTCCTTTCGTCATCATCATATTAAACATTTTTCATGGCTTAAACAAAGCTTGGTAGCAATGCAACGTTGTAGGACATCTTCTAGTGTATCCAGTGCTAGATCAAACTCATCTCCATATGGAGTAAATTCGTCCATATATACTTCCAGTCCTACATTTATTAGGTCTGCAGAAATTCTAAGGATAGCCCTTTGGAATGTGGCAGGGGCATTGCATAATCCAAAAGGTAAAACTCGGTAGGCGAATTTTCCCCAAGGACAAGTAAAGGTAGTTTTGTCGTGATCTTCAGGGGCAATCTGTATTTTGTTATACCCACTGAAGCCATTGAGGAATGAAAAGAATTTCTTCCCCGCCAAAGTGTCTAATACTTGGTCGATGAATGGGAGAGGAAAGTGATCTTTTTGCGTTGCTTTATTTAGCTCCCTGTAGTACACGCAAATTCTCCACTTCCCATTCTTTTTTGGTACCACCACAAGCGGGGAGACCCATTTACTATTAGAGATAGGGTAGATGAAGTTAACATCTAAAAGTTTTTGAAGCTCGGCTTTTACTAATTCTTTTAGATGAGGATTT
>APFE031756739.1:0-13203 GCA_000404065.3 Pinus taeda | reverse complement strand
TTTGTTTGTTTGTTTGTTTGTTTGTTTGTTTGTTTGTTTTTGTTTGTTTGTTTGTTTTTTTCCTCCGGAGTTCACTATCTATAATGTATGACATACTCATTTAGAGCAATTAATACATGATCATACTCAACATTTAAATCTACAACACTTCACGGTCAACATATCATTCTGCGAAAATTACTGTGTATTATTACTTAGCATATTAGGCTGCAAAAATTACTACATACTTATAATCGAAATATTGATCTACAACAATTAATGCATATTCATACTCGACATATTAAGCTACAAAAATTATTACATACTTATAATCGAAATATTGATCTACAACAATTAATGCATGTTCATAATCAACATATTAATCTACAACATTTAATGCATAATCATAATTAGAATCAGGATAGCCCCAAACCAGAGACTTTAATTATTGGAACCTCCACTAGAGAGACACTATCCTCCCAACCATGAACTGCCTCTAGTTCTCCCTTGAGCTTGATTGTTTTCCTAGAGAATCAACAACCTCTATTGGTTCTCTCCTTGGGTAATTATTACCCTTCTTCATGATATTGTTTCCAATTCAGCGACATCCCATTTTTGTAAGCTTTATCACTTTCTTGCCTAGGCTTTTGTTTCTAAAGCCCGCCTTTCTCACCTACAGTGCTTTAAAGGTAGTCTTAGGTCTTTTCTCTAGCTACGATTTTTCAAGGGATTTTATATTCCTCCCTTAATCTTATCTAGAATCTTTAAAGATTCTAATCATGAAAAATTAACAATGTTATCTCGAGTGTCTTTTCTTAGTGCATAATTTCCTCAACCATTAATTTCTTTTCTTAATAATAAAATACTTACAATAATTATTCCAAATGTTTTGGCTCCACTGCCATTTATTATACACATACATCAAATAACATTATCTACTAGGGGATGTCACAATAGTAGGTCATTTTTCATGACAACTAAGAATGCTTTTATCGATGCGTTATCATTACCTTATTTGTATTTCATATCAATGATCATTCTTAAATCTCATGATATCCACCATTAATGTAATATGTAATATGCATACCACAAGATTTGAGTTTGACGTCTGCACACACAATAACTACAGATGGTGAATGCAAGTGGTTTTGTGAGTTTGATGTCTACACACATAATAACTACAGATGGTGAATGCAAGTGGTTTTGTGAGTTTGATGTCTACACACACAACAACTAAAAAAGGTGTTTTTTTTTTTTTTTTTAATGATAATTAAGTTGTTTGTTTTTTTCTTCAAAATAATAATAATATTGTTATAAAAAATAAATTTATATTTATGTGTATGTATATGTATTCAAGCTTGTCACTCTCATAAAATAAATAAATAAAATCTTAGTGTCCAAAAAGTGAAGTAAGGAATAGGAGGAGAATGTGTGTGCAGAAAAAATGCATGAGGAGAGCACGAAACACAGACTTTCTTCTGCACACATCTTTCTTTTGCACAAATGAAATTTGACTCAGAAAATATAGATTGTTTCATGGATAAATTTGTAAAAATTAAATGATTTTTATTTCCTTTTAAAGTGTTGAATATGATATATATATGAGGAGAGCACGAAACACAGACTTTCTTCTGCACACATCTTTCTTTTGCACAAATGAAATTTGACTCAGAAAATATAGATTGTTTCATGGATAAATTTGTAAAAATTAAATGATTTTTATTTCCTTTTAAAGTGTTGAATATGAATTAATATATATACTATATATATATAATATATAATATATTTTCCTTCTATGTAAGGCTAATTCTATTAATAAAAACGAAAAATATAATTACATCGAGGCCCCGCCTCAGCCGCTGTTGCTAGAGTTCATCAAGAAAGTCTAAATTGCCCTAGATTAGGGAAACCGATTTGACATGGCAAAAGGACCAAACATATATCCCGAGACTGTCACCAAAGGAAACCCATACATAGGACTTGGATCCATGTTTTGAAGCAAAAACCAGAAACAAATTCAACACAACACCACTGGAAGCATCAACAAAACGATAAACCTGCTGATCAGTCATACAAACAACAAAAACAAGAAGCGACTGGACCAAACCCGTCAGCAGCAAAAGTCTGAGTTGGCTCGTGGGTGGCAAAGGAAGCCACGTGGCGTCATTTGTTGTCATCCTCGTCAGGTGTCTCCTCGACAATGAGGCAGGCATACCGGTCCTAGTCTTCATCCTCCTTCGCCACGTCGCCTTTCTCTGCGCCACCTGGAGGCTCCCTTGCATGCTGGGTGCCGCTCCAACTTCCAGCTAACTCCATCGTTATTGCAACTCCTGCAGAGTTGCCACTAGCTCGCTGAATGTCACAAGCGTTAGCTCCTTCACCATGCAGTTTGCTATGCCTTACGCCCCCGCCATCAGCCGTCGACTTTTTCTCAGAACCCCTACCCACTTCCGGATTTCTCTCCTCCTGAGAGTGCGCTTCAGAATTCCTCGCTTGGTCATTGTTCTGCTCATTTTCTTCAGAGAAAACGATAGTCACATTGGCAGTAATGATGGGCCTATTCAGGCTACTTTGGAACCTGAACTGGGTCGAGTTAGGGACAGAGCTTGGATGCAGTGGAGAAATTGCAGTGTGGAGCCTAACATCCTTGTGCGCAGCCATTGAGGCCGACCCTTGCCCCCGTCCACTGCGCGTATGGGGTTAATGACTATGCGGCGACCTAGGAGGAGGCGAATTCTTATGGTGATGAGGGGGAGAGGTAGGAGCTGAGCTCTGCGCTGCTTGAGGGCGAGTGCTGCCACTGCGGTTGCCTCCTCTGCGACTCCTCATGCGGTGATGGACCATATCAGTGTGGTTGGAGTGCAAATCAGCAGGACAAGTGGTTGGGAGGGATAATAGGTTGTGTACACAGGGCTCCTGAGCAGGATTCAAAGGGAAGTGCCTGGAATGGGAGTAATGGTGCCCATTTCTGAGGTCAAGGCAGCAAAGGAGCCAACATCGTCTCCCTGTGGCAGTTCTACTGCAAGAAATTCCAATCTGAGGCAGACATATACTGAGGGACGGGGGATAAACAGAGGGTTCGAGAGGCTCCATATGAATTCCAACTGTGTCTAGATCTCGGCCTGAGGGGCCATTTAATGCTGCATGCAGGCTGGCTAGGTTTTGTCTCAGGTGAGCTTGGAGCATAGCACTACCCACCATCTGGCAGGTCCTAGCGTCGACGATCCGTTGGGTGGCCATTAATGGTCTTGGGTTTCACCTGCATCTGAGTAATATGAGATAAATTTAAGTTGAATATTTTTTTCAAATAATATTAATAATTTCATTATAATTTTTTTTTTTTATATTTATGTGTTGGTATTCAAACTTTTTCACTCTCATTAAAAAAGGGATAAAAACTAAGCGAAAATGTCTAAACAACGAAGCAATGCATGTGTAGAGCAAGGAACACAAATTTTCTTCGGCACACATAAAATTTAGGTCAGAATATATAGATGGTTTCACTAATAAATTTGCAAGAGATGGGTGATTTTTATTTTCTTTAAAGGGTTTAATAACAAAAAATAAATAAAAAACAAATTGTGTTCCTCTTTATAATAATAAGAAAACATCAAATATTCGCTACTTTACAATAAACTTAGATAAACCAAAGTCTTTCTTCGAAGTAATGGTCAATTTTAAAGTCCATAAATAAAATAACAAAAAACAAACAGGAAAGAAACTATGCATTATCTCAATAAAAGTAAGCAAACATAAAATATCTGGTACTCTAAAAGAAAACTAAACTAAGTCAAGGTGGTCTTCCAACAAGCTTTGAAATCCAAAAATATAATAACAACAAGCAATCTATAAAAAATTATCTCAATAAAAATAAGAAAAAATAAACTATTTACTTGCCACTTTGTAAATGTTAAACACTAGCATTCGCAACAGATGTTGCAAAGGAAACACCGTAAGGCATAACTATGGGTCTTAAGGCATAAATATGGGTCTGAATGGGATATCGTTTTTATGAATCATTGATTGCCCATAGATTCTGGGGGTCATAGGATGCTGAGGGATGAGTTGCTTCTGAGTAAGAGGATTGAGAATGAGAAGAGAAATCACATTTTTTATATGACATAGCACTTATTGCACCCAAATTTAGGAGTTAAAAAACTTCATATCCTTGAAAAAGTTCTACTTCAAAATAGGATGCATTGTTTATGATTATGCCTATGGTGGTCATATAAAAAAACAACAAAGAAAAGCCTCAAAGATTACATAATGGCTTTAGATCCCAAATGGACTTGACAATCTTCATATAATGGATTTGGTCTATTTTGCATGCCACAATACTTAGGATTGAAGCATAGACTTGTTTGACTATACGCATGGTGAGACTCATTTACAATCTATATCAGAGGAATCATACTCAAGGCCTTTCCAAATTCAATTACTATTTATAATGTTGTGCAATTAATATTGCCAATAAGTGTTGGAAAAAATTATGGTGTCACATGAAAAGTTATGCATCTCAAACATAACATTTAACGTGCAACAAAACTTGTTTTTAATTTGATTGAAGTTCCATTTGCCTCATGCAATCGAATTGTTATCTATAAAACCCTATCCCTATCGTTAATACAAAATCACATCATGATGTGATTTACATTGTATATATCCTTTTTTGACCTTTAATTACTTTCTCTACTTTCTCTTTTTAAAGTTGATGTCCAATTATATTATGTTATGTGGACATGAAATATTATATTTTATTTGCAACCCATAGTGAGTTAATTCTTTGTAATATCAAGAACAAATCTACTTATCATACTAAGATTGAGATTATTGATGTTTTATAAAAAAAATTATTAATTAAAAATAGCTCAACATGCATATTATTCATTTTTCATTTTCGTTTTATATTATACCAAATATTGCTTTTTAAAACTTAAAATTTTATTTTCTTATTTAAAATTTGATAATAAATGTTTATTAGCTTCTATCAATCCATATGTTAAACTATTCCAAAATAAATAAACCTAATTAACTAAAGTACTACAAAAGTTTAGGGTTTAAAAAATTTTCATTCCTTGAAATAGAATTTTGTGAAGTAAAAGGAACTACTTACGCTTAGTTACTTCTTGATGACTTAGAAAGGAATACAATTGTTCGTTTAAATATTAATCCTCATAATAAGGTCACATGGCAATAAAAACCATACTTATAAAGAATGACAGACATCTTGATGACTTAAAAAAAATGCAATTGTTTGTTTAAATAATTAATCCTCATAATAGGGCCACATGGCAATAAAATGTTGGAAGATATTAATTCCAACTACTCTCTATTAATGCAGTAGCTAGATTAATCTAGAGGAATACAACGAATGTTTAAAGTACATGTTCGACGGGTCATCAACTATAGTTGGCGTTGAGCGGCTACAGTGGGCGGATTTAGGTAGATAATAAATAACCGTAGGTGAATCGCTGTAATGAGTTTTGTATAAATGTATGTGCCTTGTAATGTAATAAACAAGCTCATTTTATGAGTCTTCCAGTTTCTAAGTTGGTATCAGAGCTAAGGGTTTCGGCAGAGTGGAGAGCTCAGGAGTGTGGGCTATTTTGAGTTGTGAGAGGTCACCCTGTGGTGCTGTGTGCGCGGTCCAGAAGATAGACCTGAGGTGAGTTGTGAACTTCGAGCGCTGCCTGGTTGAGTTTGATCGTTATGGAGTGACTCTCCGTTTTTATGGTGAATTGGTGAGGTGTGGTGTTGGTGATAGTCTCACTTTGAGGCCGAGTAGCAGTGTGAGCAGTGAACGTGGAGCTGCGCTAAAAATAACATTGTTCAAAAGCGTGGTAGAGGTGTGAGCAGATAAGTGGGTTGCAATATGTGAAGCAGTGTTAAAATTTTGGTGAGTTTTTAAAGCACCGAGGAAGAGCGCCGAGGGAGAGATGATTGTGGAGTTTTGGTGAGGTTGCTTGACTTGTAGAAGTTCGAACAAGTTTTGTTAATGTGTGCACATCGAGGAGGAGATTTGTGTCTTCGTTAACTACTCCTTGTTGGTGGTGCCCGGTGTTTGGAAGGCATTGGGCGATGTGTTCCAAGCCAAGAAGGAGTGAAAGAAGCGTTGATGTGTGAAAGTGATCAAATATTGATTCTGTATCTATTTTTGAAGGCTTAGTGTCGCCATTGCCGCTTGCTGTAACATAAGGGCGAGATGCGAAAATCACCAGATTCGCTTAAACAACTGTGAAGTTGTTCCTGCTATATGTTATTTTGTAGAATCTCGTCCTGCTATTAGAGTGAGCACTGTTGCCCCATTTCAGAGCAAGTAAAAAAGTCTCTGTGCCTACGTTCAGTTTAAAGCAGTTGAGTTTGAAATTCTGTGTGTAGTGTTTAGTCTTTGAGTCTCTGCTCTCTCTGATATGGGATCTGCTGCGTGTGGAGTCACAAAGTGTATTTTGAAATCTTGCCTTGCATGTTGTATTGTGCCTTCTGATATGTTGTTGGTGTGGCCTATTGTGTGGACTTAGTTGGTGTTGATTGTGTAGTAAAAGCCTGTGGCTTGGCATAGCCTAGTAGTTGAATTTTCTCTAATGGCAATAGTTGTAGAAGAATATGAAATGCTTCAACCAACAATAGATTTGAATCAGCAAGAAGAATTTGAAGACACTGATGCAATATTGAAGCGATTAATGCTAGTTTTGCCAATTTTCTCAGCGAAAAATTTTAAGCTTTGGGCAATTAAAATGGAAGGATTGCTTGGTTCAGTAGATTTATGGAAATTTGTCCAAGAAGCTTCTATGAATTTGGATGATAAGTGTAGAAATGCAATAGCATTGTTTCTCACCATATCAGCTTTAGATGAAAATATTTTGTCTAATATTTTGTATGAATTTGGTGAAATATGTGATGCAAAAATATTTTGGGATATTCTCGAAATGAAATACAGCATGGAGGGTAGTGAGAAAGCTGAAATTGTTGAAGGTGTTGTTGCTAAAAGTGATTGTGTTGAAAGCATCATAGCTGGGATTAAGGGTGAAAGTATGTCCTTAACTAACAATAAAGTATGTGATATTAAGGAAATTCCATGTGATGCAGAAACATATGAAGTCAAATTTTATGACAATTATGTATCCCATGATGATTGGTTCAATATGACGCATGAAAAACATCTGAGTTGTTCTTTGGTGAGAAGAGTTGCCTACCTCCATACACAAATCAAATGTAGGACAACATGTTTGCAACAACAGAATTGACGAAAGAGGTTGAAGACATGAATCAACCAACAAAGAAAAATGAAAGAAGCAAAGCTCTTTCGAAAGAGCACAATGACAAAAATCAATATGGTTTTGAATCTAACGTTGTTTCTGAGTGTGCAGATATTGACAATCAGGAAGAAGCAACAAAACATGAATTAGATTACCTTGTTCGGGATCTTGCATCACATCCCAATCCAGAAAAGGTTGCTGATAAGGGGCAGAGGAATTCTTTTAGGAAAGTCAGAAAGGTGAAGCTGAAACTACATTAGCAAAGAAAAAAGAACAAGCATGGAGCCTTAAATAAGAAGGCAAAAATGAAATGTTTTGTTGTAAGCCTAGCTGAGACATAGACCAGCGGGCATATCAATTAAGAGTATGTTTGTTATATAGTTGGAATTAAGGGGGAGTGTTGGAAGGTATTAATTCCAACTACTCTCTATTAATGCAGTAGCTAGATTAATCTAGAGGAATACAACGGCTAGATTAATCTAGAGGAATACAATGAATGTTTAAAGTACAGGTTCTAGAATTCGGTGGGTCATCAACTATAGCGGCTACAGTCGGCGAATTTAGGTAGATAATAAATAACCGTAGGGGAATCACTGTAATGAGTTTTGCATAAATGTATGTGCTTTGTAATGTAATAAACAAGCTCATTTTATGAGTCTTCCAGTTTCTAAGATAAAAACCATACTTATAAAGAATGAGAAGCATCGGCTGCCAAATAATTCGCCAAAGTGAACCTTCCTAAAACTTTTTTTCAAGGCATCTGCTGCCAAATAATCTGCCAAAATGAGACTTCCTAAAACTTTGTTTTTTAAGTAATTAAATTTTTTCAAGTAATTAAATAAGAATACAACTGTTTGTTTAAATAATTAATTCCCATAATAGGGCCACATCGCAATAAAAACCATACTTATAAAGAATGACAGGCATCGGCTCCAAATAATCCGTAAAAATGGGCCTTCCTAAAACTTTGTTTCAAAGGCATCAGCTGCCAAATAATCCGCCAAAATGAGCCTTCCTAAAACTTTTTTTCAAGTAATTAAATATTGTCCAATGATCTAAAATAAATATCCAACAACAAATATATTTTCTATAAATAAAACAAAATACTGGAAAACAACCATCACAAAGCAAAAAAAAAGAACTTACAGAGTACGTTGCCCGGTTGATGCCGAAAAATATTCTATTTCAATTTATTATGAAATACCCTGTTGGTGAAGCCATTAAAAATACCTTTTGCAATACCCTAAACTAAAGTTAACCTTGCAAGGCTACAGAGATAAAATATTGTTTATATTAGTGATAAAATTATATTTTTACCAGATAAAACTGGTAAGAAAAATAGATACCAGTCGAATTTCAATTTTAGTGCAACAATAACAAGTAGAGGAGACGACTTCTCCTCCATTTAGCTAAAGTAATGAGAATCTCCGAACCATGTTCCTGGGGATCAATCTCAACAACGAAATCATATTCGAATGGACAAAAAAACATATTCAACGAATTTGGACCACTAAAAAACTCTGTGTCCCAATCTGTCGATAAAACTGGTTCAAAAATTCTCGGTCTCAATCAGCTAATTAATAAACGAGTCAATGAAAATTATCCACTTCAATAGCTAAATGAATGAAACTAACCATTAAAAAAAATCTCTATCTCAATGACGTAATCAGATCCGGCAGACCTGAATTTTTTTTATTATCCATCAACTCCGAAATGACATTTGCGTTAGCTAATATATTAAATCATGATCGAGATTTCCCTGTTAGATGTTTGCATTCATAGAATTGGCACAGTAAATGGCTACGGCAGAAGATCCCGAATCCAGTGATGGTACCACGCCAAGAGTACAATTGGAGGATAACATTTACGCAAATGAGAGAAAATTCGATCAAATCTGTTTGTTTTGGCAATGCCTCCCTTTATTGTAAGAAAATTCGTTAAAATCTAATTATTTTGGCGAGGTCTTCCCCTTATTGCAAGCAATGTCAATCAATCCGATTAATTTGACAAGGGTTTTCCATTCAGAAAATATTTGAACAACGTTAACGCCCTGGATGGTTGAAATTCCGGAACTTCATGCACTGCTCCTCTTAACAGTGGCAAATGTCAAACCCTTGTAAATCACAGTGTATCTGCCGACCTGCACCATTAATGGGAATACAGATCAAATCAATATTATCATCAGGATTTTATCGGTAAAACTAATGTGGTTGATTTGATTCTTTTACCTCGTCGCCATTAACCCATGGGTACCATGGATACAATTATAAAATTATTATATAAATTAAAAAATAAAAATGAAAACTATATACATTAATTAAATAATAAAATATATAAATTAGTATATACATTAATTAATTAATAAAATATATAAATTAGATGCAAATTATCATTGTACACATTATTAACAAATAATAAATTATATAAATGGGATACAAATTATCATTCTACAAATTATTAACCAATAATGCATTTAGTTATGTAACTATGATATCAATAAATTGGCAATTGTAATTAAAATGATCTTATATCATAACTGAAAACAAAATTGTTTGGCAATTGTAATTAAAATTCTCTTGTATCTATCATTGAAAACAAAATTGTTTTCTTTCATACCTGTAAACAATTATCCGCAACCCACTTGCAATTAGTTGACGATAAATTGGTAAGACTGTTGAAACAGAATCCGCCCAAGGCAGAACATCACTGGTACTGGTACTCTAAAAGAAAACTAAACTAAGTCAAGGTGGTCTTCCAACAAGCTTTGAAATCCAAAAATATAATAACAACAAGCAATCTATAAAAAATCATCTCAATAAAAATAAGAAAAAATAAACTATTTACTTGCCACTTTGTAAATGTTAAAAATAAACAAATATTAAAATGAATAGAATTAGAAATTAAAAAATACTAATGTATAATAATATTTATGATATATACATATTATTGATTTTTTTATAATAAATAATATTAATTTATTTTATTTATATTTCAATAATAATTATTATATTTTTTTATTATTTTTGAAGTGAGATAATTTAAGTTGGTTTTTTTTTTTTTTTTTTTTTTTTTTTTTTTTTTTATTTTTTTTTTTAATATAATAATATCTATTACAAAGATAGATTTTGTATTCTGTTTAGTTATGTAATTCAAGTTTTTTTATTTTTCAATAAACAAAATAAAATGTAAAAAAAAATGTCTAGGAAGTAGGGAAGCGCGAGAGATAAGTGTGTTGAGGGAATGCGTATGTTGAGGAAAGAGAAGTACAAAATTTCTTCCACACACATGAAATTTTGTTTCATTGGTAAATTTGTAAGAGAGAGATGAGTTTTATTTTGTTTAAAGGTCCACTGTCCAAAAAATTAAAAAGAAATTATGCATTATTCCAATAAGATTAATTAAACATCAAATATTTGGTAATTAGGCATTGTCTTCTAAATAGAATGACAAATAATAATTTGGAATGAAAAAATAAAAAAGTTAGATAAAGAAAAATGAAACAAGAATTCATAACAATAAAATTCTATTATTTTAATATCAATTATATATGTGTGAGAATTTATCTATATCTTTTGTAGATGTGCAACTTTGTGTGTGTGTGTATATATATATATATATATTTTTTGTAAGAGTGGACACATCTTCATCATGTCCAATTATCACCCCGATTATCTTATTTGTTGTTATCCAAAGGCCCTTGGACACAACTTGTACATATATAAAAAACATAAAATCAACGTAATGAAAATGAAAAAATATTAACTATAATAGTATTTATAAATGTAGAATAATCTTATAATTTTTTGATAAATTAAATCTATATACATTTACTTTAATTTACTTTTCAATTAATAATATTATATTTTATTTGTTTAATAATTTCTAAATAATTTATATTTTTGTGTATGAACTAAAAACAAATCACAAAGAAACTATCCATTATATGAATAATATTAAGCAAACATAAAATATTTGGTACTTTAAAAGAAAACTAAATTAAGTTAGGGATTGTCTTCCAATAAGAAATTAGAACAACATCTTTATAAAAATAACAAAATAGGAAGTGTTTGCAAGTTTCAAAGGAAAACTAAAGAAATCAGGGTCTTTCTTCCTTGAAGCTTTAAATTTTAGAGATAAAATAAGCCAACATGTAACATATATGTGTAATCCATCTTCCCTATAAAAATCAACCTATAAAAATAAATAGTTGGCAAGAGTAAGATATATGGGACCGTGACTTGAGAATCATAGAAAATTATAAGTTAATTGCTTACTTGCATAAGTTTTTTTAGGAATCCACCAAGTTTCTAATGCATTGAAGAACAAACTACTAAACAACAGACATAAAATTATATTAACTTAAGTAAATTATTCTCGAGGTAACATGTTATGAAACCTACTCACAAAAAGATAGAAAAGAAATATCAACGCCTTAGAAATAAGCCTCTTAGAGGGGGCAACCTCTTTTACATTACACAAATGAACAATTCTTGGATGCTACAAATGAAAAGACCTCCTTTCTATATATATGAGTCTAAGGGGTCATAATACAATCAAAGCCGACATAAAAATAATAATGTAACTGCACAACAATAATAATAGTGGACTTCTATGGGGCACAATAATAACAATATGGGGACTACATGGGCACAACAATATAATAAGGGGGTTGCACTAATAGTAATAAGGGGTTACACTAGTATTATAGGGACTTAACATGTTGCTCTCCTTCAAAAAGTGTTTTCCTCAACACTTGAGTAGTTCTGGATGCTTCTGTATAAAATTATCATCCTTCCACGTGGAATCTTCAGTGGGTAAGTTCTTCCACTTGATGAAATACTCTGAAATTGATCAATTTCGTAGGTTTCGACTTCTTGGTTCTGTGAATGCTTCAGGTTCCAATGTGATTTTTCCTTCCTTGTCAAGTTCTGGAAATATTGTTGGAACTGGGATCTTTGACAACTTTTGAATGAGTTCCCACCCTGCTTCGCCATTCTTCCATTCATCCCTTGCTTTGTTTATCAAATTTGGTTGGATAATTATACCAACCTCTACCTGTTTTACAACCATATGTTCAATTTCACTCCTTTGGGCATATGGATATCTATAAGGCCTAATGTTTGTTGGAACACTTCCTGGAATCAAATGAATAGCATGATCATGATCACGAATACATGGGAGACCTTTGGGAGTCTCAAATAACTTAGAATTATTGTCCAAGACCTTTTGGAGATTTGGAGAAATAGATTATTTCGATGTGGGAACCATTAGCGAACATAATTGTGCAATTACGCCTTGTTGTTCTTTATTTAGAAACTTTATCAATTCGTTAGAGCTCATTATCTTTCCTGGTTTCCCTGTGATACCCCTTAATTCAACTTCCTTTCCTTCCGAAGAAAATTTCATGAAAAGTTCTTGAAAATTAAAAGCTATTGTAACCAAGGTTGTAGCCATTGGACTCCTAGTACAACATCAGCACCACCCATTGGAATGGAAAGCATTGGGCTATTCAATACATATTCTCCCATGTATAGCTTGATATTATGGCGCTTTCTAGAGCAATTTATGGTTCCTCCACTTACAACCGTTACTTGACACTCTGGTGCTATATATAGGAAGCAATTCAATTCCTTGGTTATCTTACAATGAATAAAAGTATGGGTACTACCCGAATCAATAAACATGTCAGGCCAGGAGTAACTCCAGTTTGGCAGAAAACTGATACGATTTATTTCATTAGGTAGCTATTGTTATATACAAAGAATGTGACTGCTCAGTTCATCTTCTTGATGACTGTTCACATTCCAAATTCACCTAATCGCAGAGGATTAGGTGTCATCATTCCCCCCCTTAATCTGAAGGGATGTTGCTGAGTCCAAGCATCGTTCTGAACCTTTCAAGCTTTTCTCTTCCAAGCGCTTTGGTGAAGATGTCTGCAATTTGCTCATTTGTGGAACAATGATGGAGA
>APFE031756708.1:88974-102805 GCA_000404065.3 Pinus taeda | reverse complement strand
AATCCTTATTCTAACTAATTCGAGTTTCCTCCTCCAGCATGAGGGGAACTTTAACTCGATCCTTATCTCTAAAGACACCTATCAACTATTTAATTGTCTATTAAATACAAATAAACTGCTAACTGTAACTTTTAAAAAGTCCTAAATAGATTATGACTCTAACTCCATCTTCGTGCCATAGTGGCTACTCCTCGTCTTTTGACACCTGGTTCCCCTTAGATTTGGCTGAGCTCGATATTAAATATGCCATATTGGCCTTTAAACGCTGAATCCTTATCTGCCCGTGGTATTCGGAGATGTCCCCTGTTTTTCGGCTTCTTTATTCCATAATTTGCTCGAACATGAACAACACCTTTTTGAGTCTTTAATATCCCAAAGAATGGAACGTGGCCACGTTTTAGATATGCTGGAGGCTATGGTGATGGACAGGTGTCCCTTTTTAAAAAACTCCCACTCATAATATCAAACTGTTTGTCTGCGTTAAAAAACATCATCTACAGCAGTTTCGTAGCGCGCTACGAAACTGCTGTTTTATTTAAAACAGCTTGCTTTTGACCCGAAATCTTTATGTGTCTATTCAGACGGGTGAATTGTCCACCGCTTGTCTGGGGGAATTGTCCACCGCTTGTCTAATTGATCATGCCTGATAAATTCCTTTTTTAATTGATAAACATGTTTCTCCATAAAATTAGTCAGCTTCTTTCTTAATTCCTGTACTCTTGCACTAGGAACAAACCCATTTCCTTTGATGGTCATATCTTGAGAGTATGCTGGAATATGAGATAAAGAGGCTTCTGTTCCAATGGTACATTTCCAAAAGCAGAAGATGATGGCCTGTCTAGAAGTACTGAATCCCTACTTATAAACTTCCAAGTTGTATCAATAAAATATATAGCTAAGCGTCCAACAGACTTGGCACGTTTCCCCCAGAGGCATTTCCCTTCAACCACCTATGATAAACCCCCGCAAAAATAGATGCTGAACAAAAAAGAGAGAATGCAATATAAAACTTCTAATCTTTAGCAGGCCACTGGACACCAGCTGCAGCACAATAATTCGCTAGATGCTCTTCCAGAGAAGGAACTCCTTCTGGCATTATCCCATTATCAAAGCCATATTGAGGAACTGGAAACTCATTGTTGTTGATGAGAAAACACATGCAGTTGTAAGCAACATCAGAAATTGGGTTCCCCAATGTTGACAATTCCCAATCTAAAACACCAATGACACGGTCCTCTGATGGATGGAACAGAAGATTATCAATCCGAAAGTCTCCATGAACCAGACCAGTCTTTGACCTTATTTTCGAGTCTTCAGCTGGTATGTGTTTCTTGAGCCAATCAATGAGTTCCAACATCCTTAGACTTCGATCTGGTTTTCCTTCACCGGTTGAAGCTAGATATTGCTTTGCCCATCTTTCTACCTGCTTCTTGCAGTAATTTTCACGGCGTCCATAGTGACCTAATCCTACCGCCTCAACATCCACATTGTGTATTGCTGCCAAAGTTTTATTCTTACAACAATCCAAAACCTTCTTTTAACCTGCGTTTGGGATTCTTGACTTTTAGTGCTTGTTTGAAACGATGGTCATCCTCATCTGCGAGAATGCGCAAGCAATTGAGACAAACGCACCGAAGAATTGACAGAACGGTCTTCAAAAAGCCGATATGATACATAGGTTTTGCTAACTCCAGGTGCCCAAAATGACCAGGGCACTCCGCCATACTAGCAGAGCAGGTTTCACACTTCATTTTGCGATCAATGGTGCCCAAACGAGGATCACTCAGACCTCCGAGCTTAGGCTTCCCGCGTTCATAGGTCTCGCTGTGTTCAATTTGAACTACCGACATTTGCCTAATCTCATCGGGGTTGATTATTCCGAACTGAACAGTCTTCACCTTTGCCACTTCGACCGGTGAGTATGGGAACTGCGTGTCCATGCTGGGTTCTTATGAATACTCTGGAAATTTATGTAATATGTTTGCTAACCCTGACACCTGTTATCATCCTTTCTACGGCAAACACCTTATTTGTTGTCTGTTGCGTATGTGAAGACACCAAGCTTCCTAAAATGCCGAAATTCAGAGCTGCAGACCGGCCTAGCCCAACGGTGACTCCACCAAGTGAGTCATTGAACAACTGTCGCAATGCTTCTAGCAAGGCACACACAGCTGATGTGTTCATTAAACCTGAACTCTCAAAAAGTTGAGAATTAAGAGAAGACAAGATATTGAAGTCACTGGATACGCCACTTGTTTCTCTTTTAAGCCTTGGAACAGAAGCAGATTTTTCCTGTGTAGTGGCATGTGGTGAATGAATGATGCGATCTAAGGCTGCCACTTCACTCTCCAATGATTGCTTAAGTTTGCCCACCTCAGTCCGGTTAAACATAGAATAGAAAGTGGCCACTTCAAATACACGAATTAGAGCAATTTCAAGAACCTCTACAACCTTATTCATAGCTGACATGGGTAGCCAACCTCCATGTTGTTGTTGTGCAAGATCCAGAAGAGAAATAACTGCAGATTGCTTGTAATTTGATGGATAATGAGTTATTATTTCTTTCACCCTCTCTTTATTGGCTTCTGTGAAATCCCATGGCGTGTTGGGATTGTTATCTGGAGAGTCCAAATGATAATTCAAGGCCGTGGAGAAATGGCGAAGCCCTGGATCGACTCTGACCCTAAGCCTCACCGCTACCATAATGAACGCTTTATTCATCCCTTGTCTTACAGTGCCTGACTCTGTTTTTCTCATAACCACAGTTCCCATATCCTTGAATCTATCTATTAATGGCATCCTAAAAGGACCTTCAGGATCTCTTGGAGGTAATTTGATTGAATCCAACCCTTAAAAAAGGGTTGGACCATTCCACCAACCACACACATTTTTTGGGATCTTGTCTTTGATGTTATTACCATGAAAGCATAATGTGCAGCTACAGCAGTTTCGTAGCGCGCTACGAAACTGCTGTGTGATTTAAAAACACAGTTTCAAGTCAAAAATTCAACTCTCTTGATCTTACCTTTTTGTTTTGAAATATTTTTAGTGATAACAGGTTCTCGCTCGGGATTTATCACAAGCCGACAAAAGATGTCAAATCAATTAAATTATTTACAATATATTATTTAATCCTTGATTTATTAACATAAAAGTTAACAATAATACAAATATAATGTTAGTGGCATTTGAACAAGCGTGCCTATACTTTTGGACTTTACACAACACACACACACACACATATATATTTTCATATCCCATTTTTCTTTGCTTTGTAATTTCCATTTTTTATTATTTCTTTATTTTTATTTTACTATTTATATAATTATATATATATATATATATATATATAATATATATATATATATATATATATATATATATATATATATATATATATATATATATATATATATATATATTTTATTATTTTTTCAACATAAAAGGAGAAAATGGAAAATAATTTGGTAAAAATAAGTTACTAAATTGGCTCCATCTAGGGACTGCTTCCTCCAATGGGATGCAGAGAACTTGTAGATCCATGTTCCTTCTCCTCGGGCTCTGGAGTCTTTGCTATGAAAATCACACTTGAAAGTGAAACTTAAAAGAAAACCAGAAATTTACAATGAATTATGGCTATGTTGAAGGCTCAGAAATCTTTGCCTACAACATTATAAGGGAGACCACTCGATCGGGAACTTAGAGCAGCTCCTTTTCCGTTGAAATGGTGGTTCCAACTTGTTAAATTAGGTCTAGTTACCTTCTCTCTATCTGCAATGGCTTAAAATATGACTTTCACCTACTAGTAGAGAAGAGACATAAGATCAACCCTCTTGTTGATCAGGCAAGAAAGTGATCCTTAAGCTGATATGGGGCTCAGCCAAGCCACAACTAAGGTTTACTTCTTTGAGAGAGGACTTGATGTAAACTAAGATGTAGATGCATAACTAATCTAAAACATGAAAAACCTATCTTGAGCTATAATGGGATAGCCCTCTCCTAATCCAAGAGAAAGTTAACTAAAACAGGGGGAAAGAACTGGCATAATTCATCATGTGAATTTATATTAATTAAAGGAAGTAGTTCACATTAACTAATACAAGTGAAAGTAAAATAAGCCTGCAAACGAATATTAAATAATTATTAGTCACCACATGAATACTTCAATGAATTAAGATTGATTATGATCTCATTCTAACCTTCAAAAATAACTTTAACAAAGTTTCAACAACAAAATGTCAATGACACAACAATAATGCATAATATAAAATAAACACAATATTGTTTAGAATAAAGTTAAAAAAAAATGAAACTTTAACAGTGAGACAATAATCCCGCATTCCGGTAATAGTACACAAGAATAAGAATTAATTAAAACCATGTCAAAATTTTATTACCACAGTTCTGAGAGTAGATCTGACCCTTAATGAAAGTCTTGCAATAGTGCAAAGTCCCTTTATAACAGAGCCATAACTTCTCTACCATCTCTACAATAAAACTCTCTGCACTCTATAATAGTGTGAAATCACAAATCAAATTATGTGACAGAGAATCCCCCTTTTTGTGGATTGTGACCCTCACAAACAATATTGTAAACAAGAGTATTTATACAGATTTACAAAGCTAACCATCTCCCCTAATTCTCTCGAGAAATGGAAAGTCGAATTTGGAAATCGTTGCAACGAAGTGATGTTCTTTAGCCGAAGGATTGATTTGCTGCCCACATGTTGGCCTTATTTAGTTTATGTTACAACAATATTCCCATTTTAGAACTGTATTGTGCCACATTGCAGAGAGTGTTCAAAAATCCTGGATTGAATTGTTTTTTTCTCCTTATCAACCTTGGGTTCATCCCTGTTTCAAAATACAAAAGAGTAGTGATTTCTATTTAAACTTAGATGAAGACCGAATTGAAAACTAAATAAACTTCCTGCAAAACCATTGAAAATAGATTTTCCATTATTATAACAACGGTCCCATATGGAAGTGACAAGTGACAAGAGCCTAGTGGTATCGGTGGTTTAGCTCATCGCAATTTTTGAAATGATACAACACAAAATATTGGCGATATTAGGTAGCTCTGATATGGAGCGGATGCGATATCATGTTACTCTTTTTTTATAGCTATATCGGGTCCATAATATCAGAGGTTTGATATGGGATGTTTTACAATTGTTCTGATTAGGCAGGCGAATACGATATTTTTATTAATCAACGTTAATATGCATATCAGAGATTGGAGGTTATGGACTATTGGAAGTTGGAGATCAGAGGAGAATGAATATCGACATATCAGAGCGAAGGCCTTTAGGGATATCGATTATCGGAGAAAGTGGAAATAAGAGATCGGGGATCGACAAAGTGATATATCAGAGTTTAGAGATCAGAGGTTTTGGATGGTGACACATAACGAAACTCCGATAGGGGATTTTATGATATAAGGGAATGGAGGAGGTTTACGTGGGATGTGTTATTTGGGTTCTTTGTCCAATAAGCTACAACCATTGATAAGTGGGGCCAGGACTTATGATATTGGGGATTTTGAAAGGGATCTTCCAATATCAATAAGTTCCGAGGTTTCGATATGTTATAGCCGCTTTATAAAAAGACCACATCCGCTTTATAATATAAGCTAAATCCACTTTTTGAAAAATACAATAATATGGCCACTATTAATCTCGGTCTCGGGGGGCTATGTTTTATTAATTAACCTAATTAATTAAGATGTTTAAAACAAAAAAAATTATTTACAAAGTTTATTAACAAACAAACTTAATCAAACTTAGGCAAAATATAAAAATAAATTAAATGTAAATAAAAGGCACATTAGAGTTGAAATGAAGTAAACACACTCAAAGTCTACATGCAATGCAAAAAGGGTCCCCATGTCTATTATAATAGAATAAAATGGGGGTGTTTTGTTTTCACTACAATAATGGCAACACATTGGGGAGAAGCAATTATCTATGTCGTAAAGATATAGAACTTAGTTTAAAAATGAAGGAATTATAATTAGATAATTTGAAATGCTCAAATTCAAATATCCTAACCATTTTGTCCCTATTATATGTTGTCACATAAATATATATACCATTATCGTTCATTAACTTGTAAAAATTCCCCCCATGAATTTAATGTTTCAGTAAATATGTACAACAATAATCTTAGTTAGGCACCAATTTTCAAGTAAACAAGATAATCATGAAAACATAGTATTAATTTAACTTCAATACCATAGGCATGGCCATTGCTGCCAATAGGCGTCTATAGCCTCGACAGGGATGCCTTTTAACCCTTTTAGGTACCAGTGTCCCATCTATTACGAAAAATGTATAGTTGTAAAATATCAACTTAAACTTATTTAAATTCTAACTGAAAATCACTGTCTTGGCTTGGTAACCAGCTAACGACAATGCCATTCATGAGATCTATCATGGTGAAGAAGATGACTCGTGATGAGACCTCTTGTCCTTCAAACTTGCATTGAAAGCAATTACCTTGGCTTGGTGATCAATAATGTTAATGTCACAATGTTAGAACTTATGATCATGGTCGGTTGGCTCGTGATGAGACCTCCTATCCTTCAATTGACCATTTTTTTTTTTAATGTTTAACTATGGTTATTGTTACTCTTATAGAGATTACTTAATAGATGGGGTGGCATACTTCTCCTTAAAAGCAAGGGATGGCGTAAAAATATTTGAGGTAACTACTATTCACTTGAATAAAATTGCTCCCAAAAGAACTCATGACCTTAAGTAACTGTTGTTAAACATGTTTTACTTTCTTTAAAGATAGTTCATTAACGAATAATGAAAAGAAAAAAAACCAGGGACTCTACTTGCTTAGGGAAATTGAAAATGAACATAAACAAAATCTTTTTCATTGAAGTGATCCTTAGAGATTAGGTTTCGTTAATATAAATTAGAGCATAGAAATGACTCGCCCCAGTGATTATGCCAATTTGAGAGAGAAAACATTACTCCATTTTATTGTGAAATGAAATGAAAAGACAATCCCGCTAAGACTAAAATTCTTAACAAATTAGAAATAAGGCAATCAAGAGAATGAATCTTGAGATACATCTTACATGATAAATAGAGATTTAACATAAAATGAGATTATGTTGATCTTATCTTGTATGATGATTTGTTAATAGGACTCTTTTGTTTCAAAGCATATTTATTGATTTAGAGTTACTGTTGTAGGCTTTGACATGGGTTTTATTACTTTTGAAAATCTTGCTTAAAAATAGTTTGTGAGTCTTTATAGATTAAATCTTCAGAATAAGATGCAAAAAAAAAAAAAAAAACTCCTTAATGTCATATGATGATTGTTTTTCCGAAATGTTAGTTGCTAGCAAATCTGAATCTACAAATCAAATCCATGGAAACCTACAAGAAGAACAACACAAGATAAGAAATGAATAATGATTAAAAGAGAAAAGAAAAACCATAAAGCTCAAACCAAATGAAGATGAACATATGAATGTGTACCTGAAAGATTTGAATCATAGTTTTACCTGATGAATATTCATTTTCTCCCATGTATTAATCAAATTTCAAAACCATATTCTTATTTAATTTAAACTACTACTAACCTACACCTAATCCTAATCTAAAAAGTAGACTAAGCCTAAGTGAATTTGTACTTCCAATGAAGCCATTCAAGCATTTTATTATCTGCATGAATATATACATCAAACATTAGTAATAAAAGCATAGATATAATTAAACAAAAGAAATAAAACTAGAAACATTATGTACATCTATTGTTAATGTATGTACAAGAAGTAGCTTATTTACATTCACCCTCTTTGGAAGATTTTCTTCCAACCAGATCTCGATGGGATCATAAAAAAATATGGATGAATATTAGTTAGATATTGGAAGTGATATGAAGAAGAGGATAACAAGTCAGATTGTGAAAATATTATTTTAAATGTAATGCCCTGCATTAAATTTTCAGTTTTATGTACATATGATGGAAGATCATCAATTGTGTTAGATGGTTGGTCATGTTGTAAGAATACACTCTCTTGTTGGTACTACTTTTGGGAAGAAACAAACAATTGATAATAGATGAACATCAATTGAAATTGGAGGAGTAATAGCTCTTGATGTTCATGATTATAATTTGAAATTTAATTTTCCGATTCAGGCAATGCATCAATTGAATGTTCAATATTGAACTGCTCAATATGCCAGCATAAGATATCAAAAAACTGAAAATTGAAAACAAAAAACAGATTTGAAATCAAACAAAATAAGTGAAGGAACAACAATGAAATCAAATTATAATTTACACTATTGTTATAATTATTGTTACAACACAATTGGGACTGGTTTGAAGTAATTTCCTCTTCACAAGGATTGACTAGAATAATCGAATTAGAATGATTTTCAACACTAATTTGTGAATTAGAGAAAGGATTAGGATTATGAATAGAAGTGAGAAGTTGATCATTATAAAAATCATAGATTGGAATGGGTTCTTGAATGTTGAAATCATGAGTATGTTTAATTGTTTGAAAATAAGAAACAATTGAAACAATTTCTGAGTTGAGTTTCTCTTCATTTTCAAGTATGATTTGACTTTGATCATGAGGATTTAATGTATAAGAAGATAAATCAACATCCTGAATGTCAGAGTAATTAACGTAAATGAATTCAAAACATTCATTAAAATTCTCTTCACTCTCATTCAATGTATAAAAACAAGAAGGAATATGAAGCACATGTTCATTAATGGCAGAAGAATGTTCAATGAATGGTTCTCTATTTTGATGAAAACTAATTGGAAATTTATTTATATCATCCTCTCTGTTTTCTGAAACAACATTAAAATAAAGAGGGGATAAATTGTGATCAACAAAAATTTTAGATAGAGGTGAACATGAGAATCATAAGCAATGGATTTAAAAATATCTCTATTTGTGAATTCTTGTACATTTTCTTCATTGCGAATTCTAGATTCCAAATCCTTTACTTGGCTAATTGTGATTTCTTGAAGAATGTTCTCTCGCTGCCTTGATTTTTATATTTGATCAACATGATCAAATTCAGAAATTTGTACAACATGATCAAATTCAGAAATTTGTACAACATGTAGCATATTATTGGAAATTTGAATTTCTTCTTGTACTTGTTTATTTATAATTTGGTTTTTTTGAATTTAATTCATAGTGATTTTCATATTTCGTGGTAGATGATCCTTCAAGTTTATTTCTGATTTCTTCTTGTAGATTTTTATCAAATACTTGCAAGCTTTGTGATAAAGGTTCATTAGCCTGATTATCATTAACACTGTAAGAGGTGTGTACTAGATTTAAGAATTTATCATACATGGTTGAGGTCACTTCATCATGATTGATATGGACCTCTATATCAGAGTTTTTGATAATACTACTGGAAGTTGAAGGAGAGTCATCAAAACTTGAAATTGTTTCATATGGATTTGAAATGGGAGGAAGAGAACAAATATATTCAAACCAATATATCAATTCATTTCCTGAAGGTTTATATTCAACTGTGAATGTCAAGCAAATTAATTGAAATCTACCAGTAAAATCTAAGAGAGATTCATTTTCAATCTTCGTAAATATTATGATTCATCACATACCTATTCATAATTATAACTGTCAAATTTATAAAGGAACATTGTGATAAATTGATCCCAACTGTGAATATGGGCAACTGGAAAAGGTTGACACCAATTTCTGGCTTTTCCTGAGAATGTAAGAGTAAAAATCCTGCTTAGAATACCTTCATCAATATCATGAAAAGTAGAACTTGAAATTTTTTGAACAAATCGTAAGAGATGATCAAATGCAGAAGTATTCCTCTTACCATTAAACTTTACCTTTGACCATTGTCTTACTATTTATGGCGAAGTATTGGAAGATGCATGTCCATATATACAACTCGAAATGGGAATTTTAAGAGGAGCCATTATGATTAAAATAAAAACTCCAAAAGACAACAAGTCTTCAGGCCCTCCTTCTAGTGCCCAAAATGTTGAAAGCTCGAAAATCTCTGCCTACAACATTATAAGGGAGACTAGCTAGTCGAGAACTTAGAGAAGCTCCTTTTCTGTTGAAATGGTGGTTCTGCTTGGTTAAACTAGGTCCAATTACCTTCCCTCTCCATCCTAGTGGGTTAAAATATGACTTTCACCTACCAGTAGAGAAGAGACTTCAGATCAACCCTCTTGCTGATCAAGCAAGAAAGTGATCCTTGAGCTGATTTGGGGCTCAACCAAGCCACAACTAAAGTTTGCCTCTTTGTGATAGGACTTGATGTAAACTAAGATATAGATGCAAAACTAATATAAAACATGAAAAACCTATCTCGAACTAGAATGGGATAGCCCTATCCTAATTCGAGAGCAAGTTAACTAAAATAGGGGAAAGAATTACCATAATTCATCATGCGATTTTGTAATAATTAAAGGAAGTAATTCACATTAATTAATACATGTGAAAGTAAAATAAGCCCGCAAATGAATAATAAATAGTTATTAGTCACCACAGGAATGCTTCAATGAATTAAGATTGATTCTGATCTCATTCTACCCTGTAAACATAACATTAACAAAGTTTCAGCAAAAAAATGTCAATGAAACAACAATAGTGCATAATATCAAATAAACACAATACTGTTTAGAATAAAGATCAGAAACAAAAATGAAACTTTAAAAATGTGATAATAATCTTGCATTCTGGTAATAGTACACAAGAATAAGAATTAATTAAAATCATATCAAAATTTTATTACCACAGTTTTGAGAGTAGCTTTGACCCTTAATGAAAGTGCTTGCAATAGTGCAAAGTCCCTTTATAATAGAGCTATAACTTCTCTACCATCTCTACAATAAAACTCTATGTGCTCTACAATAATGAGAAAGCACAAATCAAATTATTATAGAGAATCCCCCTATGTGTGGATCGTTACCCTCACAAACAATAATGAATACAAGGGTATTTATACAGATTTATAGAGCTATCTGTCTCCCCCGATTCTCTTGAGAAATGGTAAGTCGAATCTGGAAATCGTTGCAACAAAGTGATGTTCTTTAGCCGAAGGATTGATTTGCTTCCCACGTGTTGGCCCTATTTAGTTTCTGTTACAACAATCTTCCCATTTTAGGACTGTGTTGTGCCACGTGGTAGAGAGTGTTTGGAAATCCCAGATCAAACTATTATTTCCTCCTTATTGACCCTCGGTTCATCCCTGTTTCAAAATACAACAGAGCAGTGAGTTCTATTTAAACATATGAAAACCAAATTGAAAACTAAACAAACTTCCCACAAAACCATTGAAAATAGATTTTTCCATTATTATAAAAATGGTCCCATATGGAAGTGACAAGTAGCAAGAGCCTAGTGGTATTGATGGTTTAGCTCATTGCAAATTTTTAAATGATACAACACAAAATATTGGCGATATTGGGTAGCTCCTATATGAAGCGGATGCGATATCATATTAAACTCTTTTTGATAACTATATCGGGTTTGTAATATCAGAGGTTTGATATGGGAGGTTTTACAATTGTTCTGATCAGACATGCGAACACGATATTCTTATTAATCAACCTTAATATGCATATCATAGATTGGAGGTTATGGACTATTAGAAGTCGAAGATCAGAGGAGAATGAATATCAGCATATCGGAGCAGAGGCTTTTAGGGATGTCGACGATTGGAGAAAGTGGAAATGAGAGATCAGGGATCGACAAAGTGATATATCAGGGTTCGGTTTTGGCTGGTGACACATAATGAAACTCCGAGAGGAGATTTTCCGATATAAGAGAGTGAAGGAGGGTTATGTGGTATGTTTTATTTGGGTTCTCCATCCAATAAACTATAAACACTGATAAATGGGGCCAAGACTTATGATATCAGGGATTTTGAAAGGGATTTTCCGATATCAATAAGTTCTGAGGTTTCGATATGTTATAATTATTTTATAAAAAATACCACATCCGCTTTATAATATCAGCCAAAGCTACTTTTTGAAAAATACAATAGTATGGCAACTATTAATCTTAGTCTCGGGGTCTATGTTTTATTAATTAATCTAATTAATTGAGATGTTTAAACCAAAAAAAATATTTATAAAGTTTTTTAACAAACAAACTTAATCAAACTTAGGCAAAATATAAAAATAAATCAAATGTAAATAAAAGGCACATTAGACTTGAAATGAAGTAAACACACTCAAAGCCTACATGCAATGCAAAAAGGGTCCCCATGTCTATTATGATAGAATAAAATGGTGGTGTTGTGTTTTCACTACAATAGGCTGCAAGCATTTTAATACTGAATGTCATGTTTGAGGTATTTCCCATTGACTAGCTTTGATGAATACTGTCCTTCTAAGTTGTGCAAGATAAAAGTGTTGTTACCATTTACTTCTACAATGCTGAATGGCCCCAACCACAAATTGTAAAATTTTCCATGATTTCCTCTCCCCTCCCTTTTGGTATCTCATCTTAAAACTAGATCACCTTGTTTGGAGCCTCTTTCTCTAGCCTTTCTTCAAACAAAATTTTCATTTTATTATGATATTGACAAAGTTTGTGCTGAACTTCATCTCTGTCTTGGTTTAACTCAATGATATGATTGATTCTCCTTGAAAAATCATCAATTTCCTCGTATGGTTCTTGCAAAAATTTGGCTACTGGAAATGCTAGTTGTGTAAGAAAAATTGCTTCAGCTCCATATACAAGTTGGAAAGGGGACTTGCCAGTAGACCTTTTGGGCACTGATACTCTGTTTGCGCAAACTTCATATTTGAGATGACTATCCCAACTTTTTTTTGTGACCTTCCAATACTTTCTTGATTACTTTGACTAGACTCTTATTTGTTGATTTTGCTAATCCATTTCCTTGAGGGTAATATGGTCTAGAATGATGTAAAGAAATCTAATATTTCTGACAAAACTCTATCATTTTGATGCTGTTAAAATCCCGTGCATTATCTGTAACTATTTGTTGTGGGCAGTGAAATCTAGATAATATATTTTCTTCAATGAATTTACTTACCAATGCGTCTGTTGCATTCTTTAATGGAATTGTTTCTACCCATTTGGTGAAGTAATTAGTGGCAGTTAATATCCATCTATGTTGATTGCTAGAAGCTCGAACTATTTCACCTATAAAATCTAATCCCCATTGTAAAAATGGAGCTTCTATTAAAACTAGAACAAGGGAAAGTGTTGCTAGCCTCTGTTTTCCGACAAATATCTGACATGGGATACAAATTCTTACCTTTGCTCCAACCTATGAAAATAATTTGGGCCAATAGAAACCTGCTCTGAGAATTTTATATGTAGTTTCCTTCCAAGCATAATGTCCTCCACAAACGCCTTCATGGAACTGTTTAATGTTTGGGAAAAACATCGAGGGGGGGGGGGGGGTTGTTGTGAATCAGTGTTTTAAAAAAATCACAATAATAATTTTATTTTCTGAAATATATACGCGACTTTACTGAACCCAACTCGCATATGTACGCGACTGTTGTAAAAGAAACTAGCATATGCTTAGTAAACTTGTAAAATAGCTAATTCTTTATCCATTAAACTTAAACTAGAATGTAAGAGATTTATCAGGCATTTTATAAGAAGTAAGAAGGTGTAGTAAGAATAGAATAAAGTATCACACATAAGAAACACACATGAACACTGTTACACTGAAATTTGTCACCATGACTATCTGCAGTTAGTATGGCTCCATCAACAGTCATACTATCCTCCTTGGCAAGCCTTATACCTCTGCTCTCCATGTCAAACTTCAAGAAAGAGAGAAAGTCATTAAAAATCATGTTTATC